>JASVER010000067.1:4026077-4048048 GCA_030449065.1 Oceanodroma leucorhoa
GGAAAAAGCCCCTCCTGCATTTGTACTTAGTAAAATATGAAATATAAATCAAGGAACCTAATAGAGAGATGAGTTTCACTTAAGTGCTCCGGTCTCATTTTTATCTTAAATACCCTAATAATAGCGGATTACACAATATATTTGAGATGTGATCACATGTTTTATGCAACGGTATCTTTCCTATGGCAGAGAAGTGCCTCTCCTCCCCCCATCCACGCCTTTCTTCAACTACCAAAAAAGTCCAATTTGCTTCTTTTTTTTTTAAAAAAACGCCTTATTTTTGTTTAATAACTTAACATTTCTTTGACATGCGTCTGCAATAAACCACTTTTTTTTTTTTTTTGCATGATAAAAAAAAACACTGAACAACACTAGAGCGGCTGGATTTTCCAGACGGCTCCTTTTCCACGGGACTGCAAGTTGGAAAGAGCTACCGTGCGGCCGCCGAGCTCGGGGTCTTTCCCCCCCGATTCCCCCAGGACACCCCTGCTCCGAGCACCTCTGCGCTCTCGCCCCGCCACCCCCTGCACCCCAACGCCACAACGACCCCCGAGACCCAGCCTCTCTGCACCCCACAGCTTTGAATCACGGCTCTGCGATAASMCWTGGAGACCTGGGATTTTTTTGCAGGAATTCAAGGAACCCTGGAGAGACCCGAACCACYGGAGAGCAGCCCCCGTTCGGCACAGCAGCCCCGTGCGMTGCCCACCCGTGGGTCCCCCCTGCYCCCATCACCGCTCCCGTGGGGTGCAGCCCTGCACCCCGATACCCAAGCCAGAGCATCCCCCATCCTTCTCCCATCGCAGGGATGCGACACCCCCATCACCCCGCTGCCCCCGTTTCCTGCTCAGCCTTCCTCCGCTGAGGATTACCGGGGGGGGGGGGCGGGGGGGCTGGCATGGCGGGGGGGCGAGGGGCCGGCCCCCACGTTAAAAACTCATTAATGCGCCAAGGCGGCGGGGCCCTTTGGAGCCCCGTTAGAGGATGTCAGCGCGCTGGAGGTCTCGCCACGTTCCCACAGCAACGGCGGTGGGAGACCCCGGCCGGCGGGCAGCCCTCCCATGCCCCCGGCCGACCTCTCCCCTCCGCCAACCCCGGCACAATGCGGGCGCGCGCTATTCAAGCTTTTCAGCCGAATCCCGCCATTGAAATCCAGGGATTTAACCCGAACGCTGTCCCCTGGGCTGGGAGGGGGGAGAGGGAGAGAGGGGAGGGGGATGCTCCAGCCCCGCCAGGGAGGGGGATGCCCGTTCCCCACCCCATCCCGCCCAGCTCCCCGCTCTCCCTCCAGGCTCTCCGGACCACGGGATGCTCTGAACTCGCACGGATCCAAGCGGACGGACCGACCAGGCAGCTGAGGACGGCGACAGAAAGCTGCACTCTGCGGTGGAGCGGAGCCGGTGCCACGGCTGGCAACCCCTCTCCTGGCAAAGCCGGGCCGGGACACCCGCGTCCTCTTGCTCCAGGGACTCCCCAGAGGCCACAAAACAGCCTCGGGGGGTCCCCGAGCACCCTACGATACACACATCTCCCCTCAAGCTCCCACCCGGGGCACTCACCTCCRGGCAGCATCCTCAGAGAGGCATTTTAACCTGAGAAGTCCCCGCAGCCCAAACAAACCCCAGGGCTGTCTGGCTTCACCCTTTCGAAAGGGTGAAAGCAAAGAGACTGTGGGCACCGAAGATGGTCAAAACCAGCTCATTTCGCCAAAAGGTGCAAAACCAGCCAAAAACGAGGGCAGAGCACATGCCCCGGGGAGCTGCATTGCCCACGCAAACCCCTATGGACATGGAGTTTTAAGCCACTGGTGGCCCTTCAAGCCTAGGTGGGGTGGTTGAGTTGTGGGTTCCCACCYCTCCAGGCTTCCTAACGTTTCTTGGGGATTTCATATAGTTAAATAAGAATAAGGATTGAGTGCCGACATTTCGGGAGCTGCAGCGGAGCCAGGACGGAGGAGCTGTCAGACGGGAACAGCCCAGTGGTCCGGGAGCCTGCCTGCGACAAGGGGCGAATGCTGGATGCTCCCGAGGATGGTGTAAAGCCTTCATGAAGCACCTAATTGTGCAAAACTCTCTATATGGGGACATTTATTCCTGACCCCAGCTGCTGCTCAGCCTGTTCCCTGAAGCATGAAGATTGATAGTCCTCGGGATGTTTTTTTTTTTTTCTCCCCCCCAAGGTGCTGTCATCGCAGATGTCATTTGTTTTTGGAAGTTTACCAAACCCTCTGCCTTAATAATTCCACGTGCCGGCGAGTTTCCCAGGGTAATTACACCAGGAATCCAAAAGAAGAAATGCAAAAGGGTAAAATTAAACATCGGCCGTGCCTTGGGCAGGGCAGGATTTACCGGGTGAGCTCAGGGAGCAGCATCCACAGGGATGAGCCAACAGCAACAGCACTCCGCATTGCAAAAGCCCCTTTTTTTCCTTATTTTCCGGAGGAAATAACCCCGCTTCACAACCCCGGTGCTCACCCTCCAATCTGCACCGTTTCGGCCGTGCAGGAACAAGCATCTCCTATTCACCCCTGGCTCCGGCTGCCGCACAGTGAAATTCGGGGCCGTCCCCGGCGCGGGGAGGGGAGCGAGCGGCAGCTCCTTCGGCAGGGGTGACTCGCAGCAGCATTACACGCATGATTACCCTTCAGATCAGGGGAACAGGGGCTTAACTGCGTGAGAAACGGCTGTTATTCAGGTAATGGATTTACAGCACTCACTACTAAAGTATCAGACACAGCAATTTTTTACAGCTTTCACGCTGGAATTTATGGCTCAGGGAGACGATCTCCATACGAGGCAGGGATCATTGCCTTATTTAGTATCCGAGGAGGAAAATTTATGTTTTCTCCAAAGTTTGTTTTGAAAGGTAACCTGCAGGCATGCACACATGTCCCCCCCCCGTCCCCACAGCCGCCCGGGCGTGCACGGTGCGAGGGGAGACGTGTGCCACGCAGCTCCCGTGCACGGGCTCCCCGAGGTGCACACACGTGTGCCCAAGGACAGAGCTGCTGCATGCACATGTCACCATCACACGTGTTTTTGGTCACACGTGTGAGGTTAATTCTTCAGCTGAAGGCACCAGGAGCCCCAGAGAATGGGGGACCACCTCTGGTCACCCACCTGCATAACCAAATACAGACYCAGAGAAAACCTGCTCCTTATTTTACAGCCAACAGGTCTTTACTCTGCTCTCACAGCCCTCCTCCTTCTCCTGCACCACCTTCCCTGCGCCAGTGGGGGACAGAGCAGGCAGAACCCACTGGCATGGGCAGGCCCCCCCCCCCCCAAAACAAAGCCATCTCTAGGGCAGCAGGCACCAGCCCACGAGATGCACAGACGAACGGGCTCCATCTCCTGAGACGCGCACCCGAAAGGACAGGCACCTGCTTTTTGGGGAAGCAGCTGCTTTTTGGGGCAGCACTTGCACCCCAGCTTCAACAGGGATGACCAAGTTTGGTGCAACCCATCTCCTCGGGCCAGCCCCGGGAACGAGGGGAGGGTAAAATCGGGTGTTGCCCCCAAACCAAATCCTCAAAGGACCCAGCTCCAGAAGGAAGGAAGGATGTGTAAGAGAAGGAAGMGGGGCATCCCTCCTACCTGCTGCTGCTGGAAGTGCAGGAGCTCCACGGGGCTCATCTCGCCGTTGGTCTCCCCGCTCGCGGCTCCTTCGCGCCCTCCGCCCCCTCCGCCGCCGCCCGCGCCGCCCCCGCCGCCATCGGGCTGGTTGCTGAGGCTGCTGACCCCGTTTTGGCTGGAGGGAGTGGACCGTATCGTCTCCGAAGCAGATTCAACCATCATGACTTGCTAGCAGGACCTAAGGAAGAGGAGGAGAGAGCAGGGGCTGAGAAGAGAGTYTGAAATCCCCGGCTGGCATCCCCACCTCCGCCTGCCCCGTGCCCCATCCTCGCMAGCTCTGGCAGGGAGATGCA
This sequence comes from Oceanodroma leucorhoa, assembly GCA_030449065.1. NCBI lineage: Eukaryota > Metazoa > Chordata > Aves > Procellariiformes > Oceanodroma > Oceanodroma leucorhoa. Next base: position 4,030,006 of record JASVER010000067.1, read on the forward strand.
GGGATGGGATGTCAAACCCCGGCCAGTTTTAGCTGCGTTCAGTTTACTCCATAAAATAAACGTGCAGCAGCGTGAGCTGCTGTGAACACGCTGCCAGTCCTGTACAGCACCRGAGCAAAGCAAGTGCAACCCATCCCTTAGGAAAACACCATGTTTTCAGCTTTCTCCCAGCCTGATGCAAGACGTAAAAACCCAGGAATCCAGGCATTTCTCACAGAATCCCAAAATATTKCACTTTGAGACGCTGGAGAGAGCAAAGCTGAAGTTTCAGCGAGGCTGCGCACCAAGCCCATGGAGCCTGCGCCACATATTTCACCATGAAAACCTCAACAAAGTTGACAGGTTTCCACTAAGYGCTTCAGCTCCCAGCAAACCAGCACCGCCCAGCAGGAAAAACCACCCGGCAGAAAGTTTGCCGCCAGGTYGAGGAAGCCCAAAGGTACCACGGAGCTGGAACGTGCAAAACCGAGAGTGCGGCGGCGCTCCAGAAAAATATGTCGGAATATCCTCCCTTTCTCCCGTATGCCTCCGTGCACCCCCTCTCCTCCTGCCGTACCCCTCGGATGCCCTCAAAGGACCCAGCCGGGCGCTTCGCCCTTCGCTGCAGGGTGCAGGGGCTACAACACCCACCGCATTTTCAGCCTCGCACGAGCCCCTGCAGCCAGGTTTTGCAGCTCTTGCACTTCATTTCATGCAATTACAGGCTTCCTTCTGCAAGGCAACAGCCCAAGACTTTCCCTCCGTGGATGGGTTCCATCCCCGTAAGCTCTCCCTGCCCATCGCCCCGTCACACCCAGGGYGCGAGGGCAGAACTGCCCGAAGCTCACAGCTCCTCCGTGGGCCCCGGCTGCAGGGCTTGCATTCGCAAGGGTGCCCGTGCACGCTGCAGCAATCCCGGGAGCAGAGTCGTGGGATGCCGGCAGCCTCAGGACAGCCGTCTGGGTACCCGGCCAGAGCTCCGCTTGGCCAACGCAAGCTCCCGAGCCACCGTGCCCAGCTGGGGAAAACACCGGGCACTGGGAGAGCTGCAGGCTGGAAAAGCTGCTGGCATCCCAACGCATGGCYAGCTGGGTGTTAAGTGCATCCCTTAACCCCCTGGTCTTAAATGCTATTTAAATTAAGGCAGACTGGCTAGGGGAGGGACTGCCAAGGAGTTACAGGGCTTGGCTTCAAAGCGATGAGACAAAAGAGTCTTTGGGTTTGATCAGCGGGCACGTTGTTAGCTGTAAACCCAAGGGTTCCCCGTTCTGGGAGAAACTCCCAGATCCGGGCTGGCACCAGAGGAAAAACAACCACCACACCCAGCATCAAACCCTGCCGAGCCCCCCGGGGCCACGTCCAGCCCCACCRGAGCCGAGGATCTCTCCCTCCTTCCCGACACACGCTTTGCTCTGCGGAAAAGCAGAGGACACAGTTTTATCTCAGCCACACCGGCGGGTGCCGGAGCGGGATCGGCGTTCACYCACCGCCGCTCGCAGCTGGCCAGCGAGTTTCAAACAGGAGGGGAATAAAGAAAGAGGGATGAGGAGAAGAAATACTGTTTCTCCCTTTTTCTTCTCTTTTTTTCCCCCTGTCTTCCCCCCCCACGCCCCAAAAGACAGAAAGAGAAACCGCGAACAACATAATTGCTGAAATGTGGCGTGTAATAATAGCTATTCAGAAGCTGATCATTCATATTAAACAGGGTGAAGCAAGCTTCTCATTTGCATGTTTGAGATTATATGCATTTCAAAAGTCATTTCCGCAGGGTATATGACTGACATTAATTCCCATGTGGAGCTGCCGGCTCCCTCCCGCCGTCCTGGCACTACCAAGCCCGCGCGTGGGGTGACACGCCGGTGGCTGCGGGAGAATTCAAGGTTAACGGGATTACTGGGCTTTGGTTTTGTTTGAAGCGCAGGAGCCGGGATGCCGGGGTGAGAGYGCGGCACGGTCGGAGCAGCTTCCCAAGAAGGGATTGGGAAAGGATGGGATGCTCACCTACGGATGCTGCGTTAGGAGCAAAAAAGCTGGAAGAAAGAAAACACCTTTTGCCCTCGAAAACTACATTTGCTCCTTCCCCCAACAGATGTCAAACAAGAGCCTGCAGAAAKATCAAATTATTGCTGTGACTTTTCTCATTTTCCTACCGAAATTCCGCTGCCTGCTCTGCGTTTCGACCAGGCGAGCGGCCCCGCGGGGAAAGCCGGGCTCTGCCTGTGTCCAGCAGTCACAAGGCATCACCATGGCCAGAAACTCGGCAGGATTCAAAAAGGGATTTGACTTTTATACGGAGAACAAGAATATCCAGAGTTACAACAGGAAGTATTAAAAAAGGCAAAAAAAAAAAAAAAAAAAAAAGAAGTTTTTTGGAAAGGATATAAAACTTTCCTGGCTTCGGGGCATAAATTGAAGCTTAACTATTGGGAATTAGGAGGAAATCTCTTCTGGTGGAAGAGCTGTAACCGTGGGCTCGCTCCGCCGGCCCCGGCCCCTGCCAGAGGCAGGATGCTGGAGCAGATGAACCGGCGCTGGGGTCCAGCCGGGTGATTCCCGCAGCCCGGGACACCAGGCCAGTTGGGTTCCCTCTCCAAGTCTAGTAAAACTTGACTTCCCGTTCGCAAACCCTACTGGGATGCTGGTGTGTCTGGGTTCCCAACACTGCAAGGGAAGTAATAAAAGAAAGTAATAATAATAATGAAAATATTTCCATTCATATAAAAGTTTCACAAAACCTTAAAGAAAAAAAAAATGAAGCCAGTGTCTGCAATATTATAAAGTCGATTTAAATTAGGAATGAGTGCCTTTCCAGCTGGAGCTGATCCGGGACGGCTGAAGCCGCRTTGGGAAGAGCAAAACCCGGCTGCACGACCGGCCACGAGTGCTGAAGCACACGTGCGTCCCTGCACACAGACAGGAGGGCTCTGCAGCATCCCAGCTCCGGCTTTTCATCTATTTTAGTTCAAACACATCCAGTATTTTAGGGATTCTCCATAGGCTGGTATCCAGAGGGTCTAATCAGGATCAGACCTTCTCCCAGGCATAAAGGCAAGGACCCTGTCCAGACAGTCATCRCAGAAGATACAACACCCAGATAAAGTAGAAAAGGATGGTTTTACTTAAAAGCAGAGGGGAGGAGACCCCTCTAACGGCAATGAGCAACAGAAGCTGCGGATTGCTAATTACCATTTCAGACTCAAAATCACTTCACTGAATAAGTACTCTGCCTTTTTTCTTTTCCCTTTTACTTAAATGCGCACCTTTCGCAGGACAAAGAAAAGGAAACAGAGAATTACAAATGCAGTAAAGAATCCCCCTGCCTTTAGCAGTACCATATGGCAATGAGAGTATATTAATTACCGTTGCTTTTTAATTAACAATTGCTTCATCTGAGCAGTAACATTTCCTTGACATCCCCTGACTTGCCGCTAACCTGTAAAGTGCACGCACCATGCCAAGTCATCAATTCATTTTTATTGACATCCCCCCCCCAAACAGGCACAATACCAGGGTTTTCCAATTAACACCTCCACACACTCTAATTAGCGCAATTAACAGACTGATGGATGCCCACAGCTTCCCTGCGAGGGAGGGTGCGGATCAGCTGCCCGGGCCGTCGGACAGGGCTCCCGCCGCGTGCCCAACGCGCGTGTGCCACGCCGGAGCACGCGTGTGCCGTGCCGCCGAGCCCGGCATCGCCGYGGAGCCCTTCTGAGCCCCGGCGGAAAAGGGGGGATGAACACGGAGCCGAGCGAGCCGGCGGACTCAAAGCAAAGATTTGCACCCAAGGACGTGGGGTCTTTAGGAGCAGGAATAGGAGATGAAGCATTTACAGAGCGATTCCTCCCCAAAAGCTCCCAACGAATTTTGGGACATCCAAACCCACCCGAAGAGATGCCGCTTCTCCGCCTGACTCAGCTCCACAGACGTGAAAATTAAATAGCGCTTCTCAGCCCCCGGGACCCGCAGGAACAGGTACAGCCAAGACCACGAGCTCCTAAGCAGCAATTGCCTGAACACCTATTTTAGCTGCTTCTCCTATTTTTAAATATCCTCAATATCGCGGTCTCAGGGGCTCCGTAACTTTGGGCTGCCCTTCGCTGGCTGCCGGCAGGACCGGGGCCATGTATGGACCCAGCATCGCGGGCGCCTCCGCCCTGCCGCCAGCGGGTCCCTGCCCTCCAGCCCCCGTCCCCATCCCCACGCCGACGGCAGTGGGTGCCCCTTGGCCTCAGTTTCCCCAGATGCAAACCCAAAGAGCACCCCCAGCTCAAAACCGCCATCCGGGAGGGATGAGCATGAACAGTGGGAAACACCGGTGGGAACGCGCTCCCCCCAACACCTCCGTGAGCTGAGCAAGTTGCCGGCACCAAACCGCGTTTTGCAAGGGACAGTACAGGTGACGCCACGCGTTTATGAGCAGCCTGCTACAGCGAGGCTCCGGAGGCTTTTTCCACCCTTCCCACCGCATCCCAGCCCCAAAGCAGTTTTCCAGACCCTTCCTCCCAGCTCCAGCCTCGCCAAGACCCGGAGAGGAGCCGGGGGCTGCCCTGCGGCACGGCGAGGACTCTCCTTCCGCAGCAGCAGCCAGGCGTGCCGGCAGCCTCTTCTGCGGGTACCGGCAGAAGATGCAGGAGCACAGACCGAGTAAATCCCCCCAAAGCCGTCGAAGTCCTGCGGGATGCTCCTCTGCACAGCTGGGAAGAGACGAGGGCTCGGGGAGGCTCGATCCCAGGCACCGGATCTGCCCCGAGCTATGGAAAGTCGAGCAACCTGCCCGTCTGGATCTGGCACCGCGAGGCTTTAGGAAGTGGCTCGCTAATCTTAAAAGGCTTTGGCTTGAAGAGAAGCAGCAGCCGGGATTGCTCGGAGAGTAGCTTTTTACCCTTTAATTAACACATAAACACATGGAAATGTGGAAAGGGGATTAAAATAAAAGTCTGGGGGAGCTAAAATGAATCTAGAGCATTACTGTAAATTAGAAGAGATTTAAGGAACCAAGGACTGGCTAAGCCCGGGCACAGCTTTAATGGGATCTCACCTCTGGGCGCTTTCATCTCCCACTTTCATCTCGCTCCCAGCAACTTCTTTGGGAAGAACCAACCTCCGGGCGCTCGCCCTCGCCGGYGGGCAGACCTTTACCCCCGCGGCTCTCCTCACCTGCCCACCGTGATGCCTTCACCGCCCCGGCCACGCTCGCAGGCACCGGCGACCGTCAGGCAGCGGAAAGCATTTGCYGCTACACAGAAATCAAGCGAGAACAACCAGGATGAGTTTTTTCTCCCCAAAAAGGTGGGTCATCTCACTTGAAGAGCTGGGAGCGCACCTGGAAGCGTGAGCACCACCGACGGGGTAAGGCGCCGGGACCGTGCCGTGCCGGTCAGCGGGGACATGGCACTACTCCTGCTTGGGTCCTGGCGAGCCCACCTGCCTCTCCGAAACGTCTCCCTCGGAGCACCCTTTGCTCTCCGGAGCTTGCACCCACGCAGCAGCGAGGACACCCCGACCAACCCCGCGGGAGATCCTCCGCCCGGTGCCCACCCCSGCGAGCCATCCCGCACGGCGGACACGCGGCATCCCCGGAGATGCCGCTGGCTGGCTGGCACGTCTCCCATTCCCTGCCAAGCTTCAAGGAAAATAAAATGCCTCCCGGCGCGGATGCGGGGCTGGCTGGACGCGGGCTGGGCCGGTGCCGGGCGGCTGCCGAGGCCGGTGCTGGGCACGTGCCGGGCGCCGGGGCCGCTGCTCCATCCTGCGCTTCCCTCGCTGCGCTCTTGAAAAGATTAAAAAAAAAAAAGAGCCCCACTCCATCTCATTAAGAAAGTAAACACAAGAGCCATCTAAGTGTCTAATTAAGCTTCTAATTAGTCCCTGCTTGTTACTAATGCAAATTAGATTACGGCGCTTAACTACAGCATGTCCACAACACCCTTGTTAATTGCGGCCTTTTGAAATTAAATTACTCCCTAATTAGCATATCAAAGCCATTGATTCGGAGCCAGGAAAGATGAGGGCAGGAGGAAGCCGAACGCCAAGTTTTGTTAATCAGGGACGTCTAATTAAATAGTGACGTGGTGCACGGGGGCTCCTGCCTCGCTGCTCGGGAGCCGCATGTGTGGGCCCAGGGGGACCCCGAGCGGGGCAGCACCCTCGGTGGGTGCCGGCTGGGTGGGTGCCGGTGGTCTGCACCCAGCACGGTTCACCGCTGCCGTGCCGGAGCATCCCCACGGGYCGGGGTGCAGGTCCAGCATCCGTGTCCCGACGGATGCACGCTGCAGCGAGCAAGGCTGGGGGGCAAAGCCCCAGCTCCGGGAAGCACCCATGGAGCTACGCCTGCCGCTGCGGTGCCAGGATCCGGCCCTAGCAGCAGGGGGGGAGGTTAACGCAGACCCCAATTTCTCATCCCCCAAAAAACTTGCTTTCCTTCTGCCCRATGTCTTCCAAATGAGAATTCAAAGGAGAACCACCCCCAAGTGCAGACGCAGCCCTGCAGCCCCCTGCGCCCACAGGGGCAGGGTCTCCCCCACAGAGCACCCCCAAAATCCTCGGTAACCCACACGGGAGCAGAGGAGGCACCCGAGTGACGACAGGCAGGGCTGGGAACAGGTAACGGCATCTCTCACCTGTGGGACCCCAAATCCAGCTTGGCAAAAAAAMCCCCTTGATGGGATGGATGGGACAGCGTGTGGCACGGGGGGGGGATGACACCCACACCGCTGACCCTGCCACCAAACCACCCCTTGCCCAGGGCACCGGACCGGGGGGATCCATCCCCCACCAGCCGTGGGGAGCCCACAGAGAAAACCCCCACCTACATCCCCCATGCCAGCACCCCGCGGGCACCGATGAGTGTCCGGCACAGATTTATTCCTCGGAGAAAACAAAACCACCTCCCCATCCCCGAGAGGGGACGCCCTCGTCACCCACTCGAGTTACCGCCAGACTCCCCCAAAACCTCCAGCTCCAAATTCACAACGGGACGTAAATAAACAAGGCACCAGGGAAGAGTCTGGATCTAAAAGTAACCACATAGGTTCACTCCAAGGAGCGTAAAAATGAAGCGAACGCCTATTTTTAAGTTATTTCAATAACTTCCTGAATGACCCAGTTCTTTAAAATTTATAACTTTTCCTCTCTCTCTCTTTTTTTGTTGTTTAAAGAGGTGGGAAGGAAAAAAAATAAAGGGATGAAGATTGGAAAAGTTTAATAGAGGGAGAAAAAGTCTATTAAAAAAAAACGCAGGCAGCCTGTCTCGGGGGAAGAGTTGAAATATTAAAGAAAGGAAAATCGCTTCTCCGGCTGCCGAGACAGAGGAGGAGAATAGAGCGGCTTTAAGAGAAGGAGCTGTGCACTTTTAATTGAAAAAGAGGGAGATTCAAATGAAATATCCAATATCCCCCGTTAAAGAAAGGAAGAAAGACGTATCCTGGCCGCTTTGCTACGCCGAGAAATTGCTAAAGCCCCAACTTTCTTTCTTTGCTACGCCGAGAAATTGCTAAAGCCCCAACTTTCTTTCTCTCCCTCCCCTGCCTCGGAAGTTATAGGAAAGAGGGATGAGAGAAAGGAAGAAAAAAAAAAAAGGGTCTTTCATACAAGAGGAACTCAAGGGAATGGGGGAGGAGAGTGGGAAGAGAGACCAAGTTTTATTCATTTATTTTATTTTATGAGATGAGTAAAAATAATATATAAAAAAAAAAAAAGGGCAGAGTTTTATAATGTCACAGTGTTTGGAAGCAGCAGCAGAAGGGAGAAGAGAGGGGGGAAAGCAACTAAGAACAGAAGGGCCAGCTCCAACCACCCGCCGTACAAGCCTCTCTCCCAACGAGATTCAATTAATTGATAACAAGAGGCATCAAATTAATTTTTCAAGGATGTTAGATTTTGATGAAGGAAAAAATCTCTCTGATTTTAATCGGGGCGGCGTTTAAAAGGCATAAATGAATATCCCTTTCTAATCATCTGAGGCGCCGAGGAAGCACCAAGCGGTTAACGTGAAAATTCAAATCGTTTAATTAGGGGGGGCTGAGGGGAGGTGGCCGTGGTGGGGGAAGGGGACCTGGGTTTTTCTTTTTAAAGAGCTTTATGAAGAAATTATTTTTAAAATGATTTCTTTCAAACATCTTTGCTCTCTCCCCCAGACCCGAAACGCACACGCACTTGTAAAAACATCTCAGAGGTTTTTCTTTTGAATGGAGACCATTCCCCATCACAATCTAATTAACAGAAACGATAATGAATAGGGTGGGGAGAAAAATTCATAAGGAACAAAAAATACTCCAAACTCCCAGGAAAAAAAAAAAACAACCACCCCAAAACAAAACACGAGGAAGAACGTGTGGTTTCCCGACAYGCAAAACTCGCTGTCAAGAGCCGCTCTGCACTTCCACATGGGACGAGGATTTTAAGATACAGGGGGGTTTTCAGCACAAACACCCCCCTCCCCCCCCCTTAAAAATCCTATTAAAATAATTAAAAGCACCTCCCACCGCTGGCGTGGCACGGGCTGCGTCTGCAGCCAACGCGGAGCCCAAAGGCAGCGGCTGCAGGGACCAGCACAGCGGCGTGGGTCGTGGTGCACGTGTGTGCACGCACACGCTTGGGCACGCACACACACGCCTGTGCACGCACACACACGCTTGTGCACGCACACACACGCCTGTGCACGCACACACACGCCTGTGCACGCACACACACGCCTGTGCACGCACACACACGCCGCTGCCCAGCCCGCAGCCCCGGCGAGGCTCCCGGGCATCGCTCCCCAGCCCAGCGCCAGCCGCCGGGACACGGCCGGCACTGCACCAGCATTTTCCAAAGGCTCCTCCGGCATCTCCCTGTAAATCCCAACTCCGGTTTAAGTCTCTGCCCACGTGCCCAACGCCCGCCTCAATTATTTTTTTACCCCCTCAGCAACACGCGCGGCAGGGATACGCGCCCACGGTGCGCGTCTCGTCCAGCCTTTCTGCTGCAGCATCCCACCAGCGGCACAGCCCCGAACCCAGCTGGGGCGCACGCGACACACCTCGCACACGCAACACGCCCCGCACGTGCAAAATCACCTCCATCTCTTTTGCACGCAGACACGGTCTGAACCATGGTCCCGCGCTCACGGGTGTCCCCATCGAGGCATCCGTCTACTTGGGCACCCGAGGAAGAGGAGGGCTCTTCCTCTCGGATAGAGTCACGAAGGGCATCGCCCCACGCGATGGGAATGGTAAAGGCAGCGCTGGGGTGGAGGAAGGCTCCCCGCAAGGCTGTGTATGGGGGAAGCCCTTAAATAAAAATAAAACCAAGCTGCAGGAGCTCYCCCAGCCCCGTCCCTTCAGGGGAGGCTGCAAAGGGCGAGGGCAGAGCTGGGGAGGAAGAAAATGACCTGGAGCAGGTGAGGGACAAAGCGGACCAGGACAAGGAGCAAGGGGCCATYGGCGTGAGCGCTGCCTCCGGCCCCGAGGGATGCAGCCCCTGGGTGCCTGCTCCGTGCCGGACCCCRAACGCAATTTTCCAGCTGAGTTTGCGTGAAGTCAGACTGGAGGTTGCTAAAAGTCTCTTCTGGCCTTTCAATAATCCAGAGGGGAGGGAAAAARAGTCGCGGTGCCTATCGGACAGGAGGGAGGAACTCGGATGCTGTAAGTTTTCCCAGACTCCGTCATGTTTGTGCAAAAATTCATCCAGAAAACGCTCTATTTAATGCGCTCCCTGCTGCACATTGATGCTTTCCACTGCAAATCCCATTCCTATGCAGGAAGAAGCCTGGTTTCCATCCAGAAATTATGCTGCTCACGAGGAGGGAGAAGAAAAAAGGCTTGGGGGGGGAGAACTATCCTTGGGCAGACTCCTGGTCTGAAGTCCATTTTTTTGCATCCAAATCAGAGGCAAGCATGACCYGAGGCCGGCTCCGTCTCGCAGCCACCACCAGAGCCAGTCTCGGCACTTTCAAACAACCTTCCTGATTTTATTTCTGCACAGCTCGGCTCCGTCTCGCACGGACCCAAYGTCTCCCGGTCTGCCCAGGCACCCGGCATCCCCATGGCAGCCTCGGCACCYGTGCGGAGCAAACCGCAGCCCCGAAGACGAACGCGGCTCCCGACAGCCCCGACAGCTCTGCTTAGAGCAGCGACTGGAATAACACAAGCAATTTCTCCTGTGCTTTCTTAAAAGCTGGGAAGCGGTGTGCTCAGCAAAGGGACTGSGCTGTCCCGGGGTCTCGCACCAGGAACGGTGATGGGCGGCTGCAAGGCCACACCGCCCGCACAGGGGATCGGGAAGGTGCATTTAACATTTCGGGTGCTTGGGAAGAGAGCAAGGCTCAGTGGAGAGGCACGGAGCATCCCACCGGCGGGGGAAGCGTTTCCCCACGCAGAGCCTGTGCCGAAGCCAAGAGATCACCAGGGTCCCCCGTGATCCTTCTCCGGGTGACCTGGATGAGCCATGTGCAGCCATCACATCATCTTCCCAGGGAGAGCATCCCCCCCCAGCACCCTTCGCCGGGGAGTCCGGGAGGGCACCCATGGCTGCAGATGCAGCAAGAGCTTCTCCCCACCGTTCCCAGCGGGATGGCAGYGCACCTCCGCGGTTTCAGCATCCCTCTGGACCGCTGCCAGGCCGGCAGCACAGGAAGGTGATCTGGTCCCACAGCAACACTTCGGTGTCACCCACGACATTCCCAGGTCATGCCAATCCATCCAGGAGCCCCGCGCATCCCCAGAGCTCAGCCCTTACCAGACCGCACATTGGGACACAGCACCTTCCCGAATCCGGGCAGCACATCCCTGCTTTATAGATTGGGACAGAGCTATGGAAGGACGAAGTGAATCGAAGTGATCTGCACCTCCTGAATCCCTGCTCATCCCAGGCAGCGGGCGATGCTTCCTCCTGAGAACAGCGAGATCCCCGAACAAGCCCAGCTTCAGGGTGCAACGACACCCAAGAGCAGCACGCAGGTGGCTGCTGACGCTCCAGGCCAGAAGCGGCCGTGCTGCAGCGGCCAAGGAAGCCACCGGCGCCTTCCCACTGGCGTGGGACAGCCAGCACCGTGCAAATCCGTTATTATTACCGTTAACATGGTGTTAGATACAGCCTCATTGCTAAGCACACCTGAAAAATTGTGGGTTTTTCCCCCCCTCCACCCCTCTTAACAATAATCCTCATTCTTTAAAATAGTAGTTTATGATTCACCAATTGCAAGCTGTAACACCCCGCACCTCGCCCTGGCCCGCAGCTCTCGGCTGCCAAGTCCCAGAGGCCCTGCGAGCACCCATGGGTGCCGGGGCAGAACGGGGCTCGAGGTACCCGGTACCCGGCCGGCTCCCGACGTGCCCCCCTGCCCGGGGAGGACTCACCACCAGCTGATGGGAACCGCAGTAGCAGCTCGGCCATCGCAAGCTGCTTTCTTTAGTGGGGAACCCAGAAACCCCCCGCCCAGGGCACCGTGTAGCTGGGGGCTCTTGCACGGGGTCGCAGGCGAGGGTGCCCACCTCGGGCTGGGTGCACACATGGCAAGCTTCGGCGCGAGCCCCACCGCAGCTGCACCACGGCTCGGGCTCCCCGCCGGTGCCGCTCCTCCGCAATCAGGTCACATCATCTTTCTGCATCTCCCGCTGAGACAGGGTCACAGGCAACCCTCTCCCCCTGTCCCCAAAGCGCATCCCCCGGGGCGGGAAGCGAGCGCTGCAGGATGCGGGTGCCACGGGGTCCGTCACCGGCCACCCCAGGCAGGGCACCAACCCAGGGGATGTCCCCCTTCCTCCGCGGACCAAAAATCATCACATCATGGTGAGGGAAGGCAACGATGCTGGGATATAGCATCAGGCAAGACACAAAGCGGATACAGTCCGGGTCACCAACTCCCCCAAGGACACGACCCACCTCCCTGCCCAGTCCACGAGCCCCCGGTACCTGCCCGCGCCGGCAGCCCCGGCCCCACGCCCCCGGCCAGCCCCAATGCAGATGACAGCTCCTGCCCGCTGCCGGGAATTTTAAAATACCAATTATTATTTTAAACCTCTGGCTAAAACCAGCGGCTCCCGRAGCATTTGTATATGCAATAGCGAGGACCAGTGGAGATAGCTGCCGCGATCGGGAAGGATCAATCCTGCAATGAAAGGAGAAGCACGTCCCCTCTGAGGGCACAGGACAGGGGTCTGTCCCTCCRTCCCTCTCCCAGACGGACGGGCACGGCTGCCGTCTCCTCCTGCAGCAGCCCAAATCTACGGCTGGAAATTCAGCAGCACCGACGCTCCCCACTGTGGCATCCACCGCCCTGGTACGGCGGGGACACAAGTGACCGGATGGCACCGACCTTCTCCAAAGCATCAATCCCCAGACGAGCCCCCTTGCCCGTTAAACTTCATCTCATTGCATTTCTAAATGGACTGGCCTTTTCATCAGGGAGTATTTTAAAACCACYAGCTCTATAACCCAGGGGGAAATGGCTCCAGCACTGCTTTTGCCCAGCCGCACGGCTGGCGATGCCGGTGTCAGCACGGTGCGATACCCGCGTGGTGCGGGAACGAGGCGGCGTTTGATGYGCGGACGGGGCTGCTCCGACAGCCCCCAGTTTGACCCAGATTCAGAGCTGTGGCTCCACTTCCCAGGGAACAGGACATTTGTTCAGGGCTCGAGCCCGCCAGCATCAAGGGAAAGACTTCAAGGGATTTTGAAACAGGCCCTAAAAGCAGACTCTGCCACGCTAGGTATAAATAAAAACCTGGTTTAAAAGTAGAARCATAAATAACCCAAATAGAGCCGTGTCGACCCCGACTTGCCCGCCGCATCCGGAGAGTCCCAAGCATCCTTCAGGGCAGGCAGAGCCTGGCCCCAGGGATCCATCCCGTTGAAAGGAGCCGGGCTGGTCCCCGCAGCACCCAACGCTGCTGCCGGGGCGAGCGGAGGAGCCGGGGAAACTCAGACCCGAATTTCAGCACAAATCTTCTGCCTGTCGCTACGGCAAAAGAGGGATGAAACGAACCTCGTGTCACGCCACGGGAGCGGAGCTCAGCCAGAAATCCCTTACCAGGGTTTCTCCAGCACGCTCGCACCCCCACCGGGACGGATTTTAGGACATTTTCGTTTACCTGTTTCTCTCGGGAACRCATTGACTGGGCATCTCCCCTCCCCAACGTACACAACAAATCCCAAATTTGGGGAGGTTTTCCCCGAGACTGCACAGATGCCTCCGCAGGCTGGACAAGCCCCRAGGGGCACCTGGGGGCTGGCACTCGCTCGCCCACCCTGTACACAGCAGCGATGCCCCACGCTCTGCAGCCCCCAAGTCCCTGCCCCAGCCAGAAACCCTGCGCAGAGGGGCCAGAGAGCGAGGAAAACCACATCCAGGTCCCCTGCACCCRGTGCATGCCAGGGACCTTTTCTCTCCCCACCCTTGCATGCCTCCTAAMCCTGCTGAGCAACCCCCGGGGCTCCATCAGCCAGGCGTGATGTGCAAAAACATCACCCGAACCCCCCCGTTGATGTAACACGGGATCTGCCGGAGTTTTGCAGGCACCGGAGAAGGGAGCGCTCCATCTTGACCCCTTCCCAGGAGGCGACCGAGCCCAGCTCCAAGCCCCAGCACCCCCCCRAAACAGGCAGCTCCGGAGCCTTTCCCAGGGCACTTGGCTCAGCGAGTGCTTTCGGTGGTTTTACCCCCACCCATTGGGGTCTTCTGCRGAAACCAGGACAGCTCTGACCCCCGCCAGGTTTGCACGGGTGCAGGATCTGGCCCCACGCATCCCAGCCTGCCCGCTCCTCTCCTTCACCCGCTTCTCGTCCTGCACCTGCATGGGGGAGCGACGGCTCCGCTGTCAAACCCAGACACCCCCCCGCTGCAAGCAGCACCCTACAAACCCACCACCCCCAGTGCCGGGGGGGGGTCAGAGGGACGGGGACAGGACCCGCTGGGTGGGCAGGAGCAAGGCAGGAGTGCCCCAGTCCGCAGGTGCCGAGAGGCTGAGACAAACTRGGAGCGATGGGACACGCAGCAGCACCCTCCTCCCCCCAGCCCCAGATTTACCCGCACAGCAGGGGACAAACACCCCTTTTGTTTCCCAAATGAGAAATCATGTCGATTTTGAGGTTTTAATTTATTAACGGTGAACATCTGTGCCAGGCGGAGCGGTCGCAGCCTGGCTCCCCAAACCCCACTCCCGGCAGGGCTGAAGCCGAGCGCAGGGCATGGCAACACGAGCAGGAGATGGGGAGGGGGAGCCCAAAACAAACCACATCCCACCGGGACCCCGCTGCAGAAATGCGGAATAAAAGYGGCACCACTCCGGTTGGGAAGCAACTTCACTGCAGGGAAAGCAGATTGGGGAGTAAAAGGAGAAAGCGTAAATACTTTGGGAACAACCCCAGAGAAGGGCAAAGCTGGAGACRGCACTTTATAAAAGCATGGCTTCGCCCCCACCCGAATCCATCTCAGCAAAATAAGGGTTTTTTGCAGCTACGCCTGGCACAGCACATTTTCAAAATCCACATTTCCTGCCACAAAAGTTATGGGACACTCTCCCCCCGTCCCCCCTTTATTTTCTCTCCTTCTTCTGTTTTTTTAATAGGCCCAATGATGTCGCATTTGTATTCCAGATCTGAGTTACCCCACGCTCCAGGGAATTTCCCTCCCACCGTCAGGTCTGGCCGCATCCAGGAGGGATCGGCTGGACGACTTTGGACTCTGGAGGAAGGACCCAGCCTGCTGGGTGACGGCCACCCACCGGGACACCCTCTCGGTGGTACAAAGCATCTCACCACCTCCGCCTGCCTCTCTCCCAGCTGGGAGCTGGGCCAGGGATGCGGGGCCAAAGGATGCTCAGCAGCGTTGGCCCCTTGCCGGGTGCGTGGAGCTCCCCTGGGAGAAGGGGGGAGATGTCCAAAAAAAGAAAAAAAACAAACAAAAAAACAAACAAAAAGGGCATTTTGGTTTTGTTCAAGGCACCGAGATCCCGCGCTGCTTCCACACCATGCCTAAGAGCAGCGAGTTTCGGGGCACGCTTCTCCAGCCGGAGCAGCCCTCGGAAAAGGGCTCTTGGTGCCGCACAGCCCTGTGGCAAGGTGGCTGCCAGGACACAGCCTGGCAAGTGGCACCCAGAGGGGACACACCAGCATACGGGAAGCCCCAGGTCATGGGAGGTTTTTCCCTCCCCAGTACACGGTTCTCTGCCCACCACTCCTGCCCAAACTCTGGTCCAGTTCAGCCAAAAACTCCCGATGCTCAACAAGAAACTTCATCTCTGCCCCGTATCTCTTGCCATAAGTCATCCCCCGGCCCAGGGGCCGGCTCCTCCAACACCCTCGTGACCACCCCGTGCCCCAAACAGCCCCAGGGCCTTTTGTCAGTGCTGCAGTGGGGCACCTTCCCCCCGCCCCCGGAGGCAGCGACACGTCCCCTGTCCCCCCCCCCCATCCTGGCCAGGTGTTTCCATCCCCCGAGAGCTGGGGGTGAAGCCACCGAACAAGCCGGGAGCCAAGGCACCCCCAAAGCCTCATGTCCCAGTCAGGTTTGGGGACAGTCCTGCAACCAGGAGCATCGTCCCAGCAGCACCCAGGACCGCGTGGCCAAAGCGGAGATCGCCTGTGCCGGAAACCCCATCCTGGGGTGACCAACCCAACCGATGCGCCGCGATCCCGGCACGTGACGGGTGGCACCCAGCAGAGCCGTGAGCCCAGCGCAAGCTCCCGCACACGAGCGAGTCGTCCCCGGGACCAAGAAGCACCGGCCAAAAGTCACTGGGCAAAGRCATTCCCACTCGTGGGCCGCAGCGGACAATTTGCGGGCAGAGAAGCAAAGGCGAGGGGCCACCAGGAGGAGGGGACATCCCCGGGCAGCCGGGATCCCAGCAGATCCTTCGCTCACGAGCGCAAGTTCTGGCCTTACATTTTGCATTAAGCAACCTACCTCGAGCCTTCCTCCACCCTCCCTTTTTTTCTAAGGCTCAAGACATCTTTTACCAAGCCCGCGACAGCTTCTCCTAGGTGGTCCCCRTCCAGATCTCGCTACAGGCGAACAAATAAAGGACAGTCCCTGGCTTGCAGATTCATAATAAGCAGACAAGAAGAAAACACTCACCTAAAATCTACGGGGTTTGTGGAATAAACCAAGACTCGGAGGAAGCAAGTGAACGGTCRGAGGGTTTGGGGTCAGGGCTTCGATGGCTCCTGGCCCCCGAGGCGACKCTGCAGTGCGATGCTCGGCCAGCCCCGGCCGGCACCGTTGGTGGTTTATGCCTTTATTAGCCTCGGCGCAGTTAAATCCCACTAGATAAACCCAGCTCTGCCAGCGACCCGGCAAAGGTGTGTTGAAATAAGTTGTTTCAACACCTCCTGCTCCAGGCGAGCGGCTCATCCCGGCCGATCCCTGCCGCGGCCCCCCTGCAGCCCCGTGTTTGTTTAAAYGGAGGCATCGCTGCCCGAGCAAAAACACCCCCCGGGGACGGCATCTCCCCGAGCCTCGAGAACCACCAAGCAGCCCGTACAACACACACAGAGCACATACCCATCGCATGGGGGTCTTCCTCCTCCTCCTCCTCCTCCGGGGGGGGGCCGTAGCTCCCCTGCTCCCCGCCAGCCCCGGGACCATCCCGGCGCTCCCCAGCCCCGTCCGCGGTTTCCCGGCCGGCCGGTGCCAGCTCCCCACGGAAGCCAGTCACGTGGAGGAGGTTTGCCAGTGAGGCAGAATAAACAGCTTCCAAATCACCTCTAAACCGGGGCCCCTCCATGGGATTTTTTTCCYCCTCTAGGACCTTAAAAAGAATTTTTTTTTTGCACCTTTCCATGGTTTCGAAAGTAATTTTCCAAAAAAAAGTTTTATTACTGCACCTTTCACTCCCGATAAACACACCCAGGAGCCCCCAGCAGAGCCGAGCCCTCGGGACTGGGAGAAATTTCCTCCCACAACCACCCCCCGCTCCCTAGTTTGCTAAAAAATAAGCGCGTTTCTGCTGCTAATCTGGACCCGGCGACGGCAGCGCAGGAGGAGAGTTTCCACTGGAGCACACCACAAAATACTTTTTGCCAACTTGCCAGGGCACAGGAGCTGGGCGGCAAGTGTCGCCTGGGGCCGGCGAACGCCGACACCAGCTCGCTTCACCCGAGCTCAGTAGAGCAGATTGCAAACATGGGCTTTCCCCCCCCTTTTTTTAAAAAAAAAAAAAAAAAAAAAAAAAAGAAGAGGAAAGGATCCCGACTCCCCGTGCCAAGCGCTTCACCCACGCAGGGCTCGTTTGCCCGGGTATCCAGGTACCAGCCCCATGCCCACATCGGCATCGTAATCCCTTAATGACTTCCCGCCAGCTCCGTCCCCAGATCTAATCTCTCCTCCAGCAGGATCTTTATAAAATAAAAYGTGGCGGACGGACGGGTTGCATTTCCTCCGCAGCATCGCCTTGCCGACCTCCGAAGGGAGCAGCTCTCCTCCTCCGCTGCTTCTGCCTCTTAATTCTTCCCTTTCCCTGATGCCGTTCCACTTGCAAACACATTTTTGTCACGGGCAGTCTGATTACCAGCGACATGTTTTAGCATAGAGRCTTGCCTATACGATTGCCAAAAGGGGTTTAAATTAGGAAAAGTTTAAAAAAAACCCTCAAGCAGCGTCTTCGCTGTATTTTATACAACAAACACTTGCAGCGGGGGGGGGAAATTAGGAAGTTTTTCAAGCTGTGCCCAGCCCCATCCTGACCTGCAAGTTATATTTGACTTTAAAAGGTGCAGCACAGCGAGCAGGGGGAGGGGGAAGGTTTTGCACGATGATAAAACGGGTGCGAGTCCTTCCCCACGCCGCTCTCCCATCAGCTGGCAGAGGAGCGAGCTTTGCCGGCCAAAGCCCCCGCGGCTGCTCGGAGGGGCGAGCAGGGCCAGCCCCGCGGGGTCGCACGCCGGACGGCAACTCACTGCAAAACCCATCTCACGGCCCCGGGTTTTCGTTTCAAGCCAGCAGCTACCCCTGCGTTTCTCTCGGGTGCATCGGGGTCTCCAGAAGTGGCACGTGGAGGAATTTTTTTTTTACGTCTTCTGAGGCAAACGCTGGGTTTCCAAGTGCATTTGCAGTTTTATTTTCCCCTTCCCCCCCCCCCCCCCC
>JASVER010000067.1:4053338-4083192 GCA_030449065.1 Oceanodroma leucorhoa
TGTGCATGGGGCAGAGGCGGGACAGAGTCACTGACCCCATTTTACAGATGGGAACAGCAGCAAGGCACTGAGCTGGTGACCCCAGCAGCCCCCCAGCCCTGCTCTGTTACACCCCAACATCCCATCCTGCTGGCAGGGAGAGGGTCCTCAGTGCCCTTGGGGGAGCAGAGCCTGCATCAGGGTGCTGGACCCAAACCAGCACCCGGGTGCTGGACCCAAACATCTTCTGGATGGAGGGCYCAAACCTCCCCGCAGATGCTGGACCCAAATTGTCACCCAGATGCTGAACCCAAACCATCACCCAGGCGCTGGGGYCACCTCCGAGCAGGTCGGGGAGATGCGGAGGGGGGCTCGGCGCTCCGGCCTTGCCGCTAAGGCTGGCTCGGAACAGCAGTTTGGGAGGTGACGTTCCCACCGCAGGGACATGCACAGGTTGGGGACAGATGGTCCAAATCTCACGTGGAAGGAGTGAAATAAAGTTTTTTTGCTAAGTGTTGAAGCCAGTACGTTTCATTAGCACTGAAGTGTGACCACTCTACGTTCTCCTTTTTTTACTTCAAAAGTGGCTTTTTTGAAATTTCCATTTCATCGACAGATAAAATAGTTTTAAAAGGTGAAACTGGAATGAAAAGTATTTCAACCCACCTGGATTTTYTTTCTATAATTTCATTTTTTACAGGAAAACTGTTTTTGAAAAAATAATCCTTTCTTGAATGAAAAGTCTGTATCTGGGAATTTCTGTGCGATGGAAAAGCTGGTTCCCCCCCCAGGAACAAGCTCCGGTGATCCAGGCAAAGATCCCAGCAAACCCATCAGTTTTGTCCCCCAGAAAACCTTCCCTTGAGGGGACAAACAGGACAAGGGCGAGAGCAGGGCTGGCTGCACCTAGCCTTAAACCCAGGTCTTAACCCAACCCTTTTGGAGGCCTTGGATTTTCCGGAGGGCTCGGCTTGTTTTCGGGCAGCTCTGGAGCTCCCATCGGATGAGCGTTTGCTGCACACCCACTTCTGCAGAATCAGGTCCCGGTGGCAGGAGCCGACTTTCTTGGAAGAGGCCCCCCAGGACCCGTTTCTCCGAAGCGCGGTGCACCGGCCCCAGTGCTGCGGGCAGGGGAGGGCTCCGCTTCTTGCCAGCACACTTTCGTTYGGGGAGGGACAGCTTTCCCCTCTCCCTTGCAATGAAAAACCAGATGCAAAAACCTCTAGCCAGCCCTCTCCGTGCTCCCTGGCTTCGGCAGCGTTTTCTCCATCGCAGGCAGGGGATTTCCTGCAAGGGTCRGACCGGGTGCAGGCAGCCCCCGCGCTGGGCGGGAGCCCCCTGCGAGCCGGGCTGGTGGGCAGCACGATGCTCCGCACCCCGCAAACACCAGCCTGGCATCCGCGGCGTGGCACAAGCCTTCCCCTCCCGGCCGTCCTCCGGCCTCCGCCGGCAGCCACGGTGGATGTGCCGTGGGAAGGCAACCGTGTGACCCCTTGGATCTGCAGCCGGGGTGGCCGAGCATCATCCATGGGATCTTCCTCAGGGACCATCCGAGCCGGCAGGCCTGCTGCCTCCCGGGACCCCACAGCCACCATTGCGAAGGCATTTTTTCCTTTATTTATTTGCTCAAAAGGAGAAAGAAAAGGGGAAAGTGTTGAGAGCCCTTTCTGTGCTCAGGATTTGGAGCTGTGGGACACCCCAACCCATTTCAGGGCTGGGTACCACGTGGGAAGTGGAGTGGCTTCGATTCCCCCCAGCTCAGACCAGATCCCTCCTGGMACATTGCAAACCCGTGAAGATTTAGGAGCTCCGAGACCGGTGCGATGAGTTTGCTCCCCAGACGCAGAGGGGCAGCCCCGCAGAGATTCGATGCCCTCCCCTGCCCCACGGTCCCTCGCGGAGGTAGCCTCGACCCGCAGCAGCCGAACGGAGGCCCCGCAAGTCASCGCCTGCCCCTGCCTCGGCTGAGACGATTCTCTTCAGTCATTTTTGTGGGTTCAAGGAGTTTTATTTCCTCCCAGATACATAAAAGCTGTTTTCCCGTTCACCTCCCCAAATCTGTACCCTAATACCCAGTGTTCTGACTTTATGAGTTATTCACCCAAATATCAGCCTACAAAAAAAAAATGTATTTTTTTAATCCCAAACTGGCACTTTTCTGAGTGAAATATAGCTTTGAGTGACAAGCCTCGTCAAACCTGCACTTGCCCTCTTCTCTCAACATAAGAATAGCCCCTTTGAAGACATCAGATAGCATCTGAGCGGGAAGGATTTGCACAAAAAGACATGGGCAGCCTTCCACCAAGGGGAGTTTGTGAATTGAGCGTGGCCCAGAGATCMCTCTCTGTTCACCTGTGTCAGCCARGAAAAAAAATAGGAGTGAGCAAGAATCTGGGTGAGGAGACATGGCTTGACYGGGCTTCGGTCGGGGTTTTGTACAGCACCTTGCACGCCAGGATTTGGTCCCTGCTCCGTGAGACCACCTTGCTCCTACCACAGCTGGAATGCCGATGGCCCAGGGACATCAGGGATGCTGCAGGGGTGGCCGGGAGATTCCCAGGAGGGTGACAGCAAGAGAGACCATGGGTGCTCACGCTACAGTGSTAAACTCCCAAAAGAGAGAGAGGAAAAAAGGAAGGGAAAAACTTCCTTTATCCTGCAACAGGCAAAGCTTCGGGCATGTATCATCTSCAAAAGGGTATAACAGAGGCAGCAGGATTTAGAGCTCTTGGATTAAACGTTTCGCATAATATCTGGTTATAAAGCACTGCTGCACGTGGCTGGAGGACCCGGAGTTAGTGTGGGGCAAGTGACGGGTCCCACACGTAGTGTCCGTCTCTTCTAGGAAAATTACACATTCCAGCTCTTCCAAGCTCRTCCTCACTCTTACACCTCTGCGATCGATCCCCAAACTCTTATTYGTGGGAAATTGTTTTTCCTGGCAAAGTTGTTGGTTTTTTTTCCTCCTCCTGTCTGCTCTTCTAACTAGAATATTGAAAACCTTTAAGAAGTGAAAATTTCCAACCAAAGGTTTTGATCCCCTGGTTACCTGGAATGGAACTCAGTTTGCYGTAAGKTTGACGGAAAGCTGAAATCTTCCAYGGCAAAGGTCAATTTGGGTTTGTTCTAAATCCCACTCAAGGCAAAGCAGCTCTGAACCGGGCAGCATCCTCATCCTTCCAGGAAAGCCCCCTCTGAGCCAGATCCAAAGCCCATTTGCCACAGGTTATGGATTGGCCATTTCTGGCAAATGGGTGGTGGAGRACATAAGAGCTGAAGCTCATTTGTTTTCTATTTTTACTTCTATGGGATGAGTAACTTCAAGAAGAAAACCTGACTTTTCTAAAGATGTTCATTTGAAAAATCTGTATTTGATGATGTGAACAAGTCCCCTGAACTCTTCTGCTTCCTGCCTTGTCTCAGATTCTCTTCCTCCTCCTTTCAAGGCAAAATAAAGAAAAAAACACATGGGAAGAAGAGAAAGAAGAAAATTGGGAATGGGAAAATAGGGAGAACATGGGAAGAAAGTTACTTTTTCCCTTCCAGAGTAGTGTTTTGGGGAGGGAGCTGTGTGTTGACACAGCTACGCCCCAAATTCCCATCCCTTCCAAGGTGGAAATTTCAACAGACGAGCAGAAAAGCTGTTTTTCCACCCAAAATACCCCAGCCATTTTCATGCAGTTCTTGCAGCACCCTGTGAAGCTGCGATGCCCGGCAGCGCCCGATGCCCAGCCCTCCACCCCCCTCCCTCGCCTCCCCCGGGGTCCAGGGCTGAACCACCCCGGGGTTCATCTCGGCAGCGTTTGCACCCAGYTGCCCTCCCGGGCATCACCGCAGGGTGCACTGACCGGCGGGCGAGCGGAGAAGGGTGCGGGATCAGCCCTCCCCAGGACAAGCCCACAGCTCTGGGTGCTGCATCCACAGCCAGCGCAGGGCTGGTGACGCCGGGGGTCCCAAGGAGACCCCCAGAGCCCTCGGGGGAGGATGCCGGCGTGGCCGCACGCCCCTCTCCRCCCACGCTCCAAGCACCCGGAGGAATCCAACTTTGCCCGGACGTGCTGGTGGGGCCGTGGCCGACGCCGAGCTCTTGGACCCCGCTCGCCTCTTGCGTAAGGCAAAGAAATGATGCACCGAGTTACTGTAAGTGATGAGAGGCTCCTGGCTCCCTTTTAAAGCGACAGGCTGCTGTCTGCCCGGGGGTCTGGCATCGTTCCCCGCTGCCCTGGCCGCCGTGCCCCCCGTCGCCCTCGGCCAGAAAGCCCCGCGGTGTCCCCCCAGGCGAGCAGCCCCCCGGGAGGGGGGGTCCTGACACCCGCAGGGGCTGGCGGCTCCGCTGCGGAGCTGCACGCGGAGGGGGGATGTGGGGRGAAATGGTGCAGGGGGTGCAGTATCCCAGGCACAGTCTCGGAGCCCAGGCGGGGGCTCTGCAGCCCCTCTGGCTTGCAGCTGTGCCGTGCCTCAGTTTCCCCTACTTGCACAGACAGAGGAGGGACGGACAGACAGGGCTCAGCTGGGTTTTAGTGAGCTGAAGCTAACGGTTAAAGGAGAGACAGCGGAGAGGCGAAAACACCGGCGCCTGGATGTGCTGCTCCCACACACGGAGAAAAGGATGTGGCGTGGGGGGTCTCCAGACAGTGACCAATTTTCCTCCGTGCCTGCAAAGCCTCAGCGCATGAGAGGAAGGAGCCCGCGAGCGGAGGGGCCGCGGATCGTCCTGCTGACGTGAGCCTCCCCGCCGACCTGGCCCCGGGGTGCCGCGGCATCCCCGACGGAGCCGTACCCTCTGCTTTGAAGCCCACGTGCCAAGCCGTGCTATTCCGTGCCATGCCGTGCCCGCAGCACATGGAGACACGGGACACCTGGCTTCTCCCTCCCCTCCGGCATGTGCCATGGTTTGGTTTGTTTTTTTTTTTTCCTTTCCCCTCTTTTTTTTTTTTTTTCATTTATCTGCTTTTCAAATAACGTTACTCATCCAGAGCAGGACGTCTGCATTCACCACTCACCGTGTTTGTCTGCATTGTTTCCTTCAGGGAGATGCTTACCCACACGCGGTGACTACTTGTCTGAGTCGTCACGGTGCCGAGCGGCGGGGATTACTCATGGTCTAAGGTTTGAGAAAGGCGGGGGGAGGCCAGATTTGGCGCTTTGTCTGCAGTTGTTCATTTCTCACTCTTTGATATATTTTTTTTCCCTCCTCTCTTTCTTCTTCTGCCAGTGCTCTCCATCCTGGCTCTCTGAGCTCCCTCCTCCTTGCTCTTACACCGGGGCCGGAGCATCTGGCCAAATCCCTGCGAGATGTAAAGCAACCTTTGCTGCGCTGCCCCACGGGTGCAAAGGGGTCCCCTGTCCCCCCACACCCGGCYGGGAGAACCAGTCCCTCCTTTGGGACCCCCCTCTTCCCACGCTGCCCACCACCGCCGGCTCTGCCCGCTCCGCAGTTGCCCATTTCCCCTCACTCTTGGCCCAACTTTCCCCCCGTTTCTGCCACGMCGTCCCCACGTGGCACCCGGCCACCGCGGCACAAACCGCTCTGCCCAAACCGGACCAGAGCCGACCCCAACATCCCCCCATTGCTTCCTCCAAAGAAGACCCGGACCCGGTATGTAAAACCTCAGCCATCATTAGGCATAACAGTGTGATAAAAGCGGGGAAAAAATATCTAGCAAGCCCTAGATCCYTGTTTCAGCCCGGGGTCCTGGCCGGGCTCCCCGAAAGGTGCCTGCCAAGGGCTGGTGTGGGAATTGCCGTGTTTGCAATGCCGGGGCAYAACCTGCTGTTTTAAGTGCGTGCTTGGGAAGACTCAACAGAAAAGCATTTGGGACGTGGTCCTTCCCTTTCTCCATGCAAAACCGCGGCAGATCAATGAATATTTTAACAAAGAAATATTTCATTAAAAGAGTTGATTGCTTAATGAACTGTCCCTGTGAGCCATCAAAATGCAATTTTTTTTTTTTTCCTCCCTTTAACGAAGGCAAAGATTCATATCACGAAGAGCTGGCTTATCAAATTACCGTAATAGTCTGTGTAGACCAAGCCCGTGGAGCGGCACGGGGAGGCCGGGGGCTGCCTCGCACCAGGGACGTGACTCCACGTACTCCACGGGTGTGTTTAGACGATACCAAACAAGATGGGACCAGATCAGGGTCCCCGGCCACCACTGCAATATGATCCATAAATAACAGTGGTTGGGATAGCGTGAGGCAGGTCTGTTTTCCTTTGGGCTGCCAATATTTGAAGGGAAAGAAAATTATCCATCTTTTTTTCCCCATTCTAAGAACAYTGTGATAAAGGGACAGCATCTGGTTCAAGACCCATTAAAAGCCGGTTCTGATGTCTGAGTCCACAAATTCAGCAAAGCTCTGCCAGATTTGCACCAGGGCTCCAGCCTCGTTTACCTGGCTCTCATCTTGGGTGATTAGAACAGAAGGGCATCCAAAAATGTAATCGTCTCTCTCTTATCRACGCTGTTTGCTTGCTTGTGTGCTGTGATGAAAATAGCCGAGTGCTTCCCATCCCTCCTGCCCCTTCCCTCGGGGCTGCCGGGCAGGACTTCGTCTCTCTTCCTCGTTCCTTTTTAAAGTTTCCATTGCATTGTTTTTTGAGAATTTATTAATGAAAATATTCCTCTTATCTCAGGTTTCGTAACGGCTCYGCTTAGGGCCAGAGCTGCCGGGGCCGCTGCGCAGGGCGGCCGTGATGCTCCCCGGGCTCCCGGGCCGGGCACGGCTGGCGGGACTGGAGTCATTAGCGGGCGGGAAATGAACAATAACCTGACAAGAAACGACCAATTTTCCATCAATTAGAGCAAAGCCTCTTTTTGTCTTTTCGTAAAATTAAGTTTTGCTGACTGGTGATTACTTTGGTCTGATGACAATTCATTAAAAATTACACGGGGAGGATGCTAACGGCACGGCCGGGAGGAGGAGGAGGAGGAGAGGGAAAGGCGGCGAAGCAGCCGGTGCCGAGGTTGCGATACGCTCGGATGGAAATGTGGGTTTGGAGGTCAGGATCTGGCCTGTGTAATGCTCCAGCAGCAGGACAGGACATAGAAGAAGAGGGCAGCAGCCCCCAAAAGCGGGGCGGCAGGAAGCCATCCCCGCTCGCTCTCCGGCGGGAGCACAAAAGTGCTTTGTTTGGGGCCGGAGTTCGGCTTCTCACGCCAATTCCCCCACCGAGGGCTCCTCCGCCGCCTCGCTCCKGTGTAACGGTGCTGCAGCATCACCGCGTCCGATGCCGACCCGGGATCCCGACCGGGGCCACCGAGCCGCTCGGGGACAACAGGGACACGTGCCACGAGCCCTCGTGCAGCCCGTGGCTGAGCTCGCTGCGCCCTCGGGCCAGCTCCCCGGCCCCTGCAGAGGTGCCACGGCTGGGGATGGGATGGCAGCAGGGCTTTGAATTCAGCACACGTAGGACCAGGGATGGGCAGCGGCGGGAGGGAGCTGGTCCTGCAAGACCAGACGGGGAAGTGGCCACCAGCACCTTGAGCAACCRCCCAAACCAGATGCAATCGAGACCAAACTTCTGTTAAAGAGTGAGGGGAAAATACGCACCGAGTATTTTGCATTTGCAGATACGTATATATGTGTGTGTGTGCACACGGGCACAGGAGCCTTTAAAAATCAAGTCAAACAATGGATCAGAGCCGCCTCTGTCGCAGGATCAGGCCTCTACGTCCCCCAGCTCATCCCCAAAACCAAAGACAGAAGTTTCTCAGGCTGCTGCTCCATTCGCACACACCTTGTCTGTGCTTGAGCGGGCATCGGGGGGCCTTAATCCTACAGGAGCCCCCCTCAACTATCCTCTGCACTTTGGAAACCTTTCCTGAGCAAGCCTAACCCCAAGCGTTCACTTTTATTTACTTATTTGTAAATGTTTCCCAAAAATTCCTAATCTGGTGCTCACCCGCACTGGTTTTCTGCAGAAAGGAGCTGCCTCTGCAATCCCTTCGCAGGGAAATGGGCTGGGATTAGATCATCAGATGGCGATTGTGAAAKCTAAGTGAGTATTTACTGTAAGAGGGCTTTGATTCAGCAAGGCGGGTGTTGAAGTGCTAAGTCAATGGGGTGGGAGTATGTGCTTCTGCGCTGGGCTGAGCCCAGCCCCCCCTGCCCGCGCCGGGCACCCCCTGCCCACGCCTCTGAGCTCCCAGGTCTCTCGGGACATAAACCCACATCCCCATCCTGCAGGAAGGCAGCGATGGTCRGGTTTGAAGGATGCAAAGATTTAGTAGGAAAAAAAGTCAGGTYCTCACCAGGTTCTTTTCTTTTTCTTCCCAAAACTCACTGCAAGTTCAGAAGGGGTGAAATCTGCAGTTGGTTCAAGCTGGATTTTTTAACAGCACMCAACTGGGCATACTAGGTAAATACAGGGATGATTTGCTCCATGCACTTTTTTGTCACTCTATTTATAACTTTATTTGGGAGGGGATTTCCACAAAAAGCCATAAAAACTGGGGTTTCCCATTGAAAAGCTTTTCATGTTCTTTCATGACCTTTGTTCAACAATGACCTAATTTCACTCAAACTCTGGCACAGACTATTCCTGAGGTGTGAGGAGAAGCGGCATTCAAAATTGGGTCAGTTTTCATTAAAAATGCTTCCGTTTACTAATAGTTTTTCATTTATTGGAAGGACTCTGATCCGCTCAAAACGCCACTTGGCGCAGAGGGGATGGCTGCCGTTCCTGACTCGAGAAATGGGTTAATCTTCATGGGAAATCACTCGTCACCGCTGTTGATGCTCAAGGACTTTCTGACACTCAGCTAAGACCTTTTTTCCCCCCGAAAAGGCTCAGAAGGACACGGTGCCTTGGTGCTACGCAGTGCCCGCGATGGCTGCACCTTCCCGAGGCTCCTGCGCTGGGTGCTGGGTGCTGGGTACAAGGACCGGGGACGGACAGGGGCTGCTCGAAGCTGGGCYGTGGTGGTTGTGCCCATGCCGTGTGTATAACTCGCCCTTCGGTTCACGTGCACGAGCTGCGTGTTGGCCAGGGAGGCTCGAGTTCAGCCGTGCCCCAGGAAAGATGCAGGAGGGAAACACGAAAGCAACTGGGAGGCTGAAACACCCCATACCCTGACCTAATTCAGAGCCTAATCCAAAGCCTGCCCTAATCAGGGGGATCTGAATCTTAAAGTCTGATCCCCCCCAAGTAAAGCAAATGGGAAAATGCAGTGGGATTCGGGAGATGGGGGCCAGCTGCYGTGCATCCGCAGAGGCTCCTCCTTGGGGCTCCTGGGGATGGGTCGGAGCTCGGGGGGTGGGAAGGGACCTCTGGTCCCCAGAGAGGCGAGAGCTGCAAAACTTCACTTTTTGGAGCCGTTCGAGATGGGACGGGAGGGAAGATGCATTCAGAGAGCGGCAGAACCCACGGGCGCTGCGACTAAACCCTGTGAGAGCGGCGSGGTGGGCGAAAGCTGGCAATAAAACCAGCTAAAAACCGAGTGAGGTGGAGAAGGACGCAAAGCAAAGCACCCGGACACGTTCCTGCCGCCGCTTCTCAAATGTGCAAATTATGCAGCCATTTCACGGGACACTTAGGAGTCAATTTGCAACGCGGCTCAGGGGGGAAATTGGGCACATAATTCCCCTCAACAATAACCCGGAGCAGCCCGCTTAATTTAACTCCGAGCCTGCACCTAGTTAGCGCTTGCCGAGGGGAGGATGCTGCGGGTGCCGGGGCCACGTGCCCGCATCCCGGCGGACCCTCCGGTGCTGGCGGCGAGGCCACGAGGACCGAGGGGCAGCGGGGCGAGCCGGGGGCTGGCCTCCTTTGCGAGGCAGCGGCTGGCGTGTCGCACGCGCGCCGCGCACCATCGGGCTCCGGCAGCCCGGAGCACAGTGGCAGCAGGCTGTTCTCATTACAGCCCAATGAGGCTGTTTACTCACCCAGCTGGAGACAGTTAGAGAGTGATAAATAATGAAAGAGAAAACATGATTTTCTCCTCTGTGGTTTCTATTTGTGTAACCATATGTCACAGCTCAATACAGCAGCATTTTTTTCTGCTTTATTCAGGGAAGAGTTGATTTTTTCCATAGAGCGGCTATTTTTTTCCCCCCACTTTTTTTTCTGGTGGAGTGACAAAAGTATTTCTGTTTGTTTTCCTGCGAAACTCGCTCGTATCCAGTCTCCTTAAAGTCTGGCATGTCCCAATAACCGCGAAGGTTCGATAGGACTGTTCTCAGCTTCTTTTCGAATACCTGTCATGGGGAGAAGAAACAGCTGAAAACAGACTGGTGAAGGAACACCACCCCGAGCGAGGTCTGTGAGAAGAGTGAAGCCTGCGTCTCTCTCAGGCTGCAGCAACTTTATACCGGAGGATAAAACRTATTGGAGTTTTCCCTGGCAAGGGAAGGGAGGGTTAGATGAGCGATAACTGGGACGTTTTTGCAAGCAAGGCGCTCTGAGTGCTTTGCAAGGGAAATAGAGCATCGCTCCTGCTGTTCTGCAGGAAGGGAAACTGAGGCACGGCGCTGCAGAGGTTTCACCCAGGCGGTCAACCTGCACCGAGCACCCCGCGCACCCCCAGGCATCGGCACTGATCTCTCCTGGAGCGGCAGAAGCGGAGTTTTAACCGGGGGGAGAAGGAGCGGGTGGGGGGAAGGAGGCAACCCGGCAGGCGAAGGAGGTCTCAGATGAGCGYGGCTCTTTCCCCCAGGAAAAGCACTTGCAGCGCGCTGCGGATGGGTGTCGGGGAGGGCTCTGCCCGCCCGCCGCGCGTGCCCTGGGGAGGGCAGGTCTTTGCAAGGCCCCTCTCCCTTCCCGCCAGGTACCTCACACCTTCCTCCTGCAATTATCCCCTTGGCTTCCCCCAGCGCCGCATCCCGCCTGCCGGTGTCTCTTCTCCTGCCATGCCCCCGGAGCCTGCAGTCTATTGTTCGGAGGTCTTGGCACGCTCTGCTGATGAGTTTCCCCTCGGAGCGCTCTCGGCCAGGGGCGTGCAATGTATTTTTTGCCCTAGCAAGTTCTCCGGCTTCACAACATCCTCTTCCCGCAAGATACATCGCTTTGGGAGAGCAATTATCCGAGTGACCTCATCCATGTCTGCGGCATGAGGTCACCAACGTTCGGGGAGGTGCGCACCTAGCCCGGTCCAAACGGGGTGTGCCGGGGAGCTCGGCTCATCCCGATCCGGCATTTGGGCTCACTCCAGAGCCCGATCCCATTGCCGAGGAAACTGGCAATTAATTGTGGCATAATTCCCAGAGGCCAAATCAGGTACCGGAGCGTAGATGCGGCAGTGGTTGGGTGGCTGTAAGAGCCTGACTGACACTGATTACCAATATCCCTGCCCGATGCACTGTCGTGGGGTTCGGGAGAGCTGCGCCGGGGCTGAATGTGCCCCTTTGTCCTGCAATAGCACCGAGTATCGTATCTCCCTCGCACAGACCTCCTGAAACGAGACCCACTGACCCATCGCTCCGCCTGCCTTCCACGGGGTCCAGGTCCCGTTACTTAGTGTGTAATCACGGCGTGTACACGATGTTAGCTACGATACCTAATCTCTACAACCAGAATCTCAAARCCTTCGCTGTGTTTGAATTACCTCAATTAAATTTAGCAAACACACCTCCTCATACAGCTGATCACTTTTTAAAACGTACGAAAACGATTTCTCCGGAGGTTTTGTGCGTAATAATCTCAGCGTGCCTGAAAGGGAGAAGATCATCCTCTGCTCCCCCAGCCCTGCACACACCCGCACACGCGTGCACATGCATTACACAGGCATTTGCACAGCACTTTGCTGGTTCCTACGTCTGCTCTAATGATACCCAGCAGCAACTGGGTTGGGGTGAGACCGGCTGCACCAGCATCCTCCAGGTCTCGGAGGTGAGGTCCCACCAGCAAGACCGTTATCAAAAATGTGCTCAAATTCACCCAAAYGCTGAAAAGCAAGCTGTTACCCAGACTGGAGCCACCACATCCCAGCAAAAACACCCCAGCTCCAAGTCTGAACCATATGCGGAGTGTCCGAACACTTTTAGTGTTGATGGAGTTGTCCTTTTTTAAAGCAATTTAACTGAGTAAAATCAGTATCTTCTTGCTTCAGGTCACAGCGAGCTCTCATTGCAGGGCTTGAGCTGGAGATTGGGGGAAGATGGACCCTGCTGGTTCCCCAACCCCCCTCTTGCCCCGGCAATTTTTACAGCCTTCCACAAGCAGCCCAAACCCGCTCCTCAGGCCTCCAGGTCCTGCTCCTCTCCCCGCAAGCATCAAAAAATAARAGCTGGGAATTTGTTGCAGGTTAATTGGGGTTATTTTATATTAAAGCCCCTTAAACCGAACCTTTGCTGCACAGCATCGGTGGTTTCGATGTACCTCTCCTGGCGCAGAGGGGGTTTGTGCTAAGCGAAGGAGAGGTGGATGCTCCCCCCCCATCAGCTCCTGCGGCCCCAGGTGACTCTCCTGGCCAACGTGGGACGTGCCACCTCTTTACCTGTGTCACCTCCTGCTGTGAGTCACATCAGCCGGGAGGTGACGAACCCCAAATCCTCTTGCCCCAGTGTTGAACACCGGTGCAGATGCCATCCTGGAGACCACCTAGATGGCATCTGGAGGGAATCTGCAGCCTCTGGAGAAGATGTCCATCAGCTGGGAACCGTATCTAACGCAATTGCATGGGAATATCAAACCAGCTCCCTCCGGGTAACGTTTCTACCCGCAGATCTCGTGTCTCCGGGCTTCCAGCCCCCACCTCCGCAGCTACGCTGACGGCAGCCGTGCCAGGAAGCACAAAGGCTCTCCATGGCTTTTTCCACTCCTGGCTGTGCAAACACCCGGCCCCTGCTCCCGCCGGCTGCGTTCGCCTCCGCACCCCCCTCCACCTCCTCACTGCCCGCGGTCCTGCTGCCCGGCCCGGCACYGCCTGGGTTAATGGGAGGGCAGTTGGATGGAAAAGGCCCTTTTTTATTGTAACAGCAGATACGGAGAAGAAAAAGCACTAGAATCATTTATCTGGCTCACAGTTTTGCTAATGCCCTCGGCTTTAGGCCAACGTGAGATATTATGAGGTAAATCGGCCAAGTCATGCTATACAAACATTTCAAAAAAGAAAGATATTTTCAGGCTCTTGCAGGAATCCAGCCCTGCCCCCCCCGCCCCGCGTCGGGTTACTGCAGGATTCAGCCGGGTTCGTAGCCCACTTTATGTTCAGCTGTGGGTGTTCAGAAAACAGAAGAACTTAAGCCAAAAGACGGCACTCGARTTTGGCATGGGGCTTGCTCAGCGATGCAACCGCCTTGGCACCGGCCGGGCACCTCACGGAGCGTCCCCGGGGCAGCCCTCACGCTCGCCCCGTGTGCCCGAACCGGCCGGGATGCTCTGCCCTCGCCCACCTCCCTGCCTGCGGGGAGGGGGAGAGCAGAGGGCAGGGCTGGAGCCCGGCAGCAAGAGGAATTTCCCAAGGGAGAAAATGCCTTTACGGTCCTGGGTAGACAGTTTTTTTCCTCTTAACATCCCCGGGACTTGCCGTACAGCGCAGCGATGCTCAAAGATGAACCTCTCCAGCCACAGCACGCTGCTGGGCTGCTCCGAACAGCGTGGTGGGCAAAGGCAGCCCCTCCAACGCCTCCGTTCAGTCGCCAGGGACCGACCCTGGCACTGGTCCGTCCTGCCCCGGGTGTGCAGAAGACCTCAGAGCCTCCTGCATCCTGCATTGGCAACCCCGAAAGCAAAAATATTCTTGTCTGGGTAGCGGGCACAGTTAGCTTTTTAGGTTAATAATGGATTTTAGCTTCACAGGAACTATGTATGTTCAATGATATATACATATTTTTTATTGCTTACAACATTAAAATGGATGGGTTCTTTGTTATTTATTAAAGGGCCATTGAAAATATCTTCCCATTCTTGTTCCTGTGTCTTGAGCAGTTCATTAAAATGCCCACCTTTCCTGTCATAAAACCCACGTACGCAGGCTAATAAAATCCAAACATGTACTATTAAAGTCCCCACATACAGAATAAAAAAAAAAACCACCCGCTGCCCGTATTCCAAGTGCCCACATGAAACACAGTAAAAGCTTTATGCTGCTGCACTGACACCCGCTCAGAAGCGTGCAGCAACAGTGATTAAAGTATGGAGAGAGGGTGCCAGTGCCTGGGGGTCTCCCAGCTGCCCCAGGTGGGTTTAGCAGGGGGACGGACCCCCTCCCTCGGCTGTCCCAGGTGCYAGTGGTGGGGCAGACCCTACCTGTGACCCTATAACCGAGCTCTGTCTTTTTTCCAGCTAGAAGGTCCTTAAGACACCGCTCCTTTCCTTACTGCGATGCACAAGAGGTTTGTGTTTGGGGTATCCTGGGGGCTCACAACATCTGGGGTCCCAGGGGCTGCCAGTCTCGGTCCGACTCCACCGGGAGCCGATGGGGAGTGGGGAAGGGGCTGCAGAGCCCGAGCGTGGCCGTGAGAAATCATCATCCCTTCCAAAGGCRAGGGGAATGCCTGCTGAGGAGTTTGCAGTTCAGCTTGGCTGGTTTTTATTGAGGAAACCTGCCTGAACGAGGAGYGTGTGACTCGCAGTCGTGGGACAATCATGGTTTTCCACCCACCCGGAGGCAGAGGTGTTTGGATCCGGGATTCGGTGCCACCCGAGGTCCATAGGTACAGAGGCAGAAACCCCCAAACCCTGCAGCAATCCGGGCCCTGTGCTGTTGCTGCAACTGGACGTAACCGAGCAAGATTTGAGCCTACAGACATTTTTCCTTTCCTTCCCCCATCTCAGAGGGTTAAAGCAAGATGGGCTCAGCCCAGGTCCCTGCACCATCGCTGGGAGCAGATGCTCCCAGTGCCACACAAATAGGGGTGAGGGCTGGTGGCACCTGCCCCTCTGAACACAGGGCTGGGACACCCACCCCAGAGAAACCCCTTTGCTCTCCTGTAGTTTATCCGCACCCCAGCCAGGCCGTGGGCTTGCTCACGCCGAGGCCGGCTGCGTGGGTGGGCGAGGGGAGAGGTGGGCAGGCTCCTCCGGAGCCGCTCTCCCACGGCAGCCCCTGCCCCAGTGACGTGTCTATCACTGAGCATTTTACAGCCTCCGACTGATGACAGGATGGGCAAAATAGTCCAGCGCATCGTTATTGTAATGACCTGACAGCAAAATTGGTATATGCTCTTCTGGGGTGACGGTTTCATCTCTGCCACCRGGCACCAGTGCCAGCACTAGCAAGAGGCAGCAGCACCCTTTCCCTGCCCACCCTTTGCTCTTGCTTTTGGCTGACCCCCACGAAATGGCCAGAGCCTGCAGCCACCACACGCCGGCCCCGAGCCCCGGCTGCCGTGCTGGAGCATCCAACCCCTCGCCCCCCCTCCGCCTGCATCCTCCCCTGGGGAGCCCCGGCGCTTTGCTGGAGGGCACGGAGTGAATCATCCAGTAACACAGAAATCTCGGAGTCCTCTTTAGACGTCCCAGGAGGAGGCAGATCTGAGGGAAGGCAGTGGAGAAGATGCCTGCAGCAATGTCAGTGCTAGAACAGCCGGGCTGACAGGATTCAGAGCGGGGATTAAGGTTGGGATCAGGGATGCGGGGAAAATGAAAAAAAAAAAAAAAGACTCTGGCTTTCAGGCGTGCCTCTGCTGTGTTTGTCTTCTTGTTTGCTTGGGAGGAGGACGGGCTCCCGGCTATAAAAGGCCCCCAGTCRCCTTCCTGAAGAGGCCAGGGTTCACCTCGGTGCTGCATCCCGAGATGTTTGCGAGGGGAGCGAGGATGCGGTGGGCATGTTCTGCTGTCCCTGGTGCAGCTGGACCGGTGGCAGCAGGGAGAGGCCGGGCTGTCCCACGGGAGGATGCATGCAGCACCGAGCAGCCGTTGGGTGCCTGGGGAATATCTGCCTTTTCACAGGGGTTTCTGAAATGTCACTGCTTCGCTTCCTGACCAAACTGCTCCCAGTTCCATCCTCCGCAGTGCTTCTCGGCGGGGACATCTCTGCCTTCCTCCCAGGCAGGGGCAGCAGGCACACCGGGGTGGTGACAACTTTCTTACCAGCTGCAAATCCCTTTGCTCTAAGGTGGCATTTCATTGTGCATGGGAGAACGGAGCAGCTGCCTCTCCCCGTTCTCCAGCCCCTGCTAAAAGCAGGACCACAGGTCATGGGAACCTCAAGGAGAGCAAGAAAGGAGGAGAAAAACCCAGGCCAATTATGCAGCTCGTTTAGGTGCAGGAAACTGGGACCCACTGTAGGCAGGGAGCACCCCACTCCCCACAGCTGCTGCCTGTCCCCTGATTGCTGTCCACCATGTCACCAACAGACCCGGCCACTTGTCACCCAGCGTCACAACTTTGCTCTTCTTCTCCTATCGTTTCCCCAGGGAAAGGGTCTGCCATGCCTTTGCACCCTGGCAAGCAGAGCTGGAGGGGTCCAGCTTTCCAAAGGCTGCTTTGGGGTCCTCCTCCCGCAGTTGCAGCCCTGCCAAAGGGCACGRAGCAGCCCCCAAAGGGCACGGAGCAGCCCCCAAAGGGCGGGCGCTGCTGCATTTCCCCCGGGCAAGCTGGGGAAGAGAGGAGACAACAGAAGTTTGATGCTAGGGAAAGCAAAACCTACCTAAAATTGCATTTCCAAGAAGAAGTAGTCCCACCCGCTTCTGACCCAGATGGAGGAGGCCGAGGGTCCCCGGCTGGGCTCAGGGCTGGGCTCAGCCCCCCATCTCCCCCAGCCCCCCATCTCCCCCAGCCCTCCCCGTAGCTGAGCGATCCCAGGCGCCAGAGCAGGGTCCCCCCACGCCCCCGGCCCGCTCCTCCTGCTCTTATCTCTGGGAGAGGGAAGGGGCTGCAGGGTCCCCCCCGTGCCACGCAGCCGGAGGAGGCRGCAGCCCAAAACACTCTCCAGAGCACTGGCGGGGGCTGCTTTAATCCGCAGGTTCTGCAACCATCCACACAATATTTCCAGTCAAAGCAAATCTGGACTCTCTTCCCTTCAGCCTATTTCTCTCCCTCTTTCTTGCCTTCCGCCCCCGCCCCCCTTCTCTCTTATCTCCACACAGACCATTAACTTTCTCCCCAGTCCTGCCCATTGCCTCCCCTCCTCAGGGCTCCTGCGGGTGATTTTGTCGTGGTTTACACCCWCAGCCCCGCACACACCCCTTGCTTGTGCAGCAGCTTAAGGACGCAGAGCCCCACGCAGCTCTGGAGCTGCTCACGACACACTCGTATGGTTTATGTACTCAAACATCTTCTCCACTTTGCCACTCCGACTTTCTCATTTCAAAGGTCCCTCTTTTTCCCTGACGAGATACAAAAGGCACCAAGTTTTTCCTTCACATCCCTCTTTCCCCTTCTCCCCTCCCCTTGATGCGCAGTATCCAACTCTCTGTTTTCAAGGGTTTTCCTTCTTTCCTACCCTTTCCCCCCCCCCCTTCTTTTTTTATTTAAGTTTTTCTTTTAACTTTCAAGGTCAACACGGACAGACAATGCCACCAGTGCCTGTTTGATATGTGAGCGCTATTGGCGTCCATTGCCACGGTTTCCGTGGTAACACAGTAACCATTAATTTTCAATTAAAGTAGACAAAAAGCCCGATGACAGCTCCAGGTCTGCTGAAGATGTCAAGAATCTGTATTAATATACAGCAAGAGAGCATAATTGTGTGTCCATCTTCCCGAGCAACGAAAATGGAGGGATAATTACCAGCTAGAAAGCCACTCTGTAATTTTGTTCTTACTGTCACCACAACCCTACATATTAGCATAAATTAAAAGCAGGGTTTATTGTTACCAAAGTGCATTGATATTTCCAGCCTATTTTCTTCCTTTTAACTGTTTGTTGTTGATGAGTGACTCCTGGACACATGGTGGGTGAGCCCACAGGAGCAATCGAGATGCCAGAAAGTAATGGATGAAGCCTTGCAATGCCACCCAGGTGGAAGGAAGGGAAGAAGAGCACGATGATGCGCGGAGGTGGGCAGAGAAATCCCAGATCGGTCTGCAGCCCTCTTCCATCCTCCGGATCCATGATGAGCTCCCGTCCCCAGCGTGGTCCAGCCCAGCTCAACTTCTCCACGGGCGAYGCGGTGGGGGCTCTGCCACGTGTCCCCGTCGCCACCTCCTCGGGCTTCGCCTTGGAGCTGGAAGGGGTGTAAGTCCCTGACTGCTGCGTGCTTGGTGACAGCCGCTGAATTCATGAATTTAAGTGAATGGAAAAAAGCGGGTTCCTTGTATCATATCCAGAGAAAGCTGTCCTTCAAAAGGAAATTTAGTGTAATTACCCTTAAGGGAGCGATCCTCACTCAGTCAGTCACAACACTGACCTGCTGCTAGGATCTGACAGGGAAATTACAGGCTGTGTACTCAACAAAAGGGGCTTCCTTCCTTCTTAGAGGAAAGATGAAATGCCGAGGTTTGAAAAGAAAAGTATTGGCTTCTGGGTTTTAAATCRGTATCTCACACAGGGTTTTCCTTTGCACAGAAATTAGAAGGGGATGGAGGAGAACCAAGCYGGGGAGGAGAATGGGCGTTTTACGGGCTAGAAAAAGAACTGAGAAGCTCCAAATTCCCACCGAGCGCAGAAAGTGGTTTCTCAGGGTTTGCTTTCATGATACGCAGCAAGGCGACGGGCAGGGCGAAGAGCAGAAGTGAGACGGCCKCGCAAAGAGGTCTGCTGCAAGCGAGGCTGGCACATCCCCTTCCTTCTGCGGGAGCAGTGCCATTGCACCGAGGCCGAGAGAAGCCCCGTTCCTCCCCAGCTGCCACCGCCCCGGCATCTAACCTGGTGCCTCTTCACGCAGAGCCCCAAGGCTGGGGGGGTGGGGGGGGTCGCAATCTCCCCCTCAGATGCTGTCACCACTCCAAGTGGGGCTCCAAGTGGGGACAGGCTTGGAGAAATCTCTGTGGTTCCCTCTCCTACATAAGGAGGGACTAAAGCCCTCTCTGATCCATTGGTTTGCAWGTACAGGAACTCAGACGGCGAATTCCCGGAGGACTGGGAAAGACAATCATAACACCTATGATTAAAGGGGGGGGGGAGGAATTAGTCAGAATAAACTGATACTCAGAAAAATACACAAATCGATTATTAAGCAAGCAATTTGTAAGGTGCYAAAAGAAGGAGACAGATTTGTCTAGAAATTTCTTTCTGTGCCGAGGCAGCCGGCCCGGCTGAAATGGGGAGAGGGGCAGACACGGCACAGGCTGGCTGCAGGAAGGCTTTGGTGCAGCCTCCCCGATATTCTCATAAGCAAATAAAGGTAACATGGTCTCGAGATGAAATCATCATCCTGCAGAGGCACAGCTGGGTGGGAAACCACACTAGGAGTTATCAGCAGCTTGCTATCGAACTGAAAGGACTTTTTCAGGGCTGAGGCAGGAGGGGTTGTCCCCAGCCCAGGCCTGGTTAGTATTTTTGGTGGTAAGCTGGGCTGCGCGCAGAGAGTACGCGTGCAATGTCTGCGAGAGCACCCTGGAGAGGGGCTGCCGTTTGGGGGGACAGGATTAGCATTCAAAACCATCTCGATAAAAAGGAATGAATGACCTAATGAGCTGCAGTCAGGCCAAAGGGACAGGGAATGTGTAGCAAAAAGCCAAACTCTTAACTTTTTTGCGAAAGGCTGGCGAGCCAGCGGTGCAACAAAGAATGAGATTCATATTTGATCGCAAGCTCGGTATGAACCGACAAATTGCCTCGTGCAGACAGAGCAAGAGAACCTGCAGCGGGGTGCTCGGGGATGCTGCGGGGCTCTGCTCCGCGTAGGGCTCGGCCGGGTACCCAGCCCGCATTGACAGAGATGGGCGAACCGGAGGGAGTTCAAAGACGAGCAGAGAAGCAATGATAAGAGGTTTGGAAAACGTGACCCATGCGGAGAGACTGGAGGAGCTGTGTCTGTTTAGTCTAGCCCAGAGAAGGCTAAGGAGGGCGGATGATAACGGCTTTGCGGTATAAAAGGTTGCTGTGATGAGGACAGGGATCAACTGCTCTCCATATTYCCAGCACAGGAGGAGCAGAAAGGGGCTTCGCTCGCAATTTTAGGATAGGGATAACTTTGTACGGAAGTTCTGCAATATGTGACCAAGGGAGGTCACCATCTTTTTCATAACAAGACTTAAAAGAAGAGATTARAGGGAGGTGTCGATGCCACCTGCGAGAGAGACCTGACCCTCCGAGCATCCTCTCCGGGCAGCCCTGCCCTGGCTTGCGGGGAAGCGCAGGCTCCAGGCTCTGGCAGAGCCGTGTTGGGCGCCCACCCCAAACTTGTCTTGAATGTTAATGTTTGCGGTAGGACTAAAATGAGGATTTCCGTATCAAAGTTAGGGTGCTTCAGGAGCCGGGTCATCTGAACAGGCAGTTCAGGGAGTAATGAGGGTAAATACAACAAAAATTGCTGGTTTGGGCCAAACTTAAACATTTCAAAAGCAGGTCAGCTTTAGCAATCTTTTCAGAGTAGAAATAAGGAAACAGGAGCAGGCTGAGAGCATCTCATTTGTGCAGTTCAGAAATGGGGGGGGCAGTTCTGAACAGATTTGTTTGGAGAACATTTAGTGCCTCTAACACTTAAAAATATGACAACAGTTTTAAAAGCTCAAAACAGGATCATCTGATTTTCTGTAAACAAAACCCTCAGTCAGTTGAAGGGTGTTTTTTTTTCCCTTCCAAACTGCAGTCCATGCTAATTAAAATAAGTTTCTTTTTTWTCTGTGGAGAGAATTTTCTTTTTAAATTGTGGGACTTGCACTGATTATGAATCTATACGATACCTGCCAGAGCTTGGGGCCCCAACAGCTTGAATACTCAAAACACAGCAGGTTAGGAGAGCAGCCTGTGTACTTTTCTGGCTATAAAACGTCACATACAATTGGACTTGTTACCCGAGTCAAGACTCACCTTCCCAATCAAATGCTCCTGTGATATGCACATGAACCTCAACCATCACACGAGGAGTTATGAGCCACAGTGCCCTGGAGGGTGTAAATACCACTACAGAAAGAGAAGCTCCATCTTTCTGGGGAAACACAACATTAAGCCTGAGCCCCTTTTATCCAGGTGCCCCTGGGCTGCCCGTGGTGGAAGCTGCAAGCATTGGCTGGATTTCAAAACACCCTGGGCCAAATCAGCCAGTGTAAATTGGTGCTACTCCACTGGCACCAGTGTTCAGATGCTGATTTAAACCAGCTGAGCTCTTAGCTCTCAGTGTTTAATTTCCACCTGACAGAGTCAGCTGTTTGCAGCGTTTTCCCTTCACCTCCCGTGTCCAGCAGATGTGTAGGACACASTGATCCTGACCCCAGGATCCGTCCTAGAAGTGGCAGAAGGAGCATTGAGTGCACCTGGAAGATTTGTATGTGCTGTTGGGATCCCTCAGGACGAGGGAAGATGCTATAAGCGCTATTCACGTGCTCAGCTCAGCTGATGCATATTGCATACCCTCCCAGTCCAGGAAACAGGCCAAATTCTGCTTCTTGTTACACAAGGGTAAATCTAGAGCAAGTCCCTTCTGACTGCACCTCCTTCCCAGAGACAGGCTGCAAAGCATCCGTGTTTTGTTTAGTTTACGGGGGAAAATGCCATCCAGATGATTTACAGGGGCAGGTCTGAAAGGGAAGGTGACAGAACYGGCTTGTCACCAGGAAAGTCTCCGCTCCCCTGTTTGCTGGAGTGCTCTCCCGGCCGGGCAGGCGAGGGCAAACTGACCCCCCTAAACCTYTCCCTCGCAGGGGCGCAGGAGGGGCCCCCGCAGGTGCTGAGCTATGGTGCTCGGGTGCTCGGTGGCTGGGACGGACTGCAGGCAAAGCTGGCTCTCGGACCTAAACGGGGCCAGCCACGATTGAGAGCAAGAAATGAGGAAAGCACCTCCCCAACCTGGTGTTGCTGCTSCTCTGGGGTGGTGCAAGAGCCCTCGTCCCCCCTCGGTTCTCCCAGGACGGTCCCTTCTCTGGGATCACCGCGGTGGGGACGTGCCAGCGTGCTGCTAACCACCTCTGGCTCTACTGCCCTACAGCCAATGTCACTTGAAATACAACACACCTTTCTTCACCTCGCCTTTYGCTAAGCAAAGGCCATTTCCAGCTGCAGCTGAAGGCAGGGCACGGGGCTCAGGCRATGACTTTGAGCTCCCATGTCAGCCCCAGGCTGCCGCACGGCCAAGGGCAATCTGGGCTCAGCTTCGCCYATCTGCTTCCCGGGGTTGTG
Organism: Oceanodroma leucorhoa; assembly: GCA_030449065.1. Lineage (NCBI taxonomy): Eukaryota > Metazoa > Chordata > Aves > Procellariiformes > Oceanodroma > Oceanodroma leucorhoa. Next base: position 4,075,425 of record JASVER010000067.1, read on the forward strand.
CATCCTTCCCTTCCTCCCCTTCCCTCCGTGGGGCTTATTTAGCTTGCAAGCTGTCCAAGGCAGGGAATCCCTCACCAGACATTTATCTACCCAGTGCCTGGCACGGCGATCTCAGCCAGGACCTCTGCACGCCTCTGCACAGCAGAGAAATGCTGACGCTCGCCCAAAGCCCTCGCACACCCTCGCACACCCTCGCACACGCTCGCACACCCGCCTGGCTTTGTCCCCAGCCCAGGGTCCTGTGTGACACCCAGCCCGGACCCAGCCCGGACCCTCCAGCTCTCAAAACACCCCAGTTCATGCAGCCATAGCTAGCAAAGGGTCAAAAAGATCCTAGCCCTCTTTTCCCCCCCTCGATATAAATACCAGCCTACCAGTCGACACAGAGTACATACATCTTAAACAAACACTTGGCCGGGCTGTTTATCTCCACAGCCTTTAAACAAACTCTTTCAAAGGTTTCTGCTGATATGAGAGATTTACTGAAAACCATTCGCCCTTCTTAAAAGCCTCTCAGTTTATGCTGCTATGGGTGAAACGAATAGTGTTTKAGCCTGGAGTTTTCTGTCTTCTGACCGCATGTTTATCCTAGGGGCCACTGCTGGCTTTGATACGAGAGCAGCACGGACACAAATCTTTACGAGGGAAAATATAAAATAAACCCAGAAACTCTGTATGTGCATGCGTGTGCGTGTGTGTGTGTGTGGCACGGGTGGAGGGGACCAGGCAGGCAGGAGTGAATGAAAAGTTTCGTCCTTGTTCGTGTCACGCTCAGCATCTCCGGTCTGTGGCTCCAGCATCCCACGTTGCTATCCTGTGGCGTACATTATTCCCATGAAATTTTTCATCCCAGCAATCGGTGTGGGGCTCCCTGAGATTATATATTTCTAGCAGCTCTCAGCAGCGCCCGTGACAGACAGCTCAGCACCTCCACGGGGCACGCCGCCGTCACGCCGATCGGTTCGCAGAGCAGGTTTCATTAAACCACTGGCAAAAACCGAGAGACATCAGAGTTACTGCCGGAGCAGCAAGGACGTCTGTACAGCCCGAGGCACTTTATATTGTCTCGGTGCGTTTTCAGCCCCATTTCACAGGTGGGGAACCTGAGGCAGAGGGAAATGATGTGCTCAAGGACACTCGGGAAGTAAATGGGAGGAATTGGAGCTGAGTTTAAATACTAGATGGTCCTGCTTCGAGTAAGGCTGATCTGCTACTTCTGACTCCAACATGAGAAGAAGAAATGGGAGAARACAGACTGAAAGTGCTTTTGGAGGTGCTGAACCATTTAGTGGGAAAAGCATTTGCCCACAGTGCTTAGAAATCACTAATCTTGATTTTAACTGGGGCCTTTTGCATCTTGCCCATGGCTTTGCAGTGACTGCTCCAGGTTTCAACCTAATCCAGAGGTCCTCACACAGGTTGGGAGGGTTGGTCAAGCTGGTCTGCCATGGGCAGAGCTGAGGTCTCCTGAGACCTGGCMGTGTCAGCCAGGGATCACCCCTGGGATGGTTTCGTGCCTGGGAGCCCCTGGTCCTCCTGCCCCCTCTGCAAGCAGCAGAACAGCCCACGCCGTGCAGGGAGAAGAGCAGCATGGGGGGGCACGGGGCTGTCCCCCAGGGTCCTGCCGGCGGGAAGGGCTGGGGGCATTGGAGCAGGAAGGCTGGATGCAGCGGGATGTGCTCGGAGACGCCTGGGGAAGGGGGGAAGCAGACCTGGCAGCCTGCGCGCTGGCTCCTGGCACCGCGGCYGGGGCAGCCGGCAGGAGAAGGGGCATTTTCTGTCCTCACTTGTACCCCTGGATATCCAGGATAGCTGCGTCAGTGAGGCTTTTCCTACAGACTTTGATGGGCTTTCTGCTGAAGCCCAGGCTAATTTCACCAAAACCATGGGTCTGCCTGGCACCCACAGCAGTGTAATCAGGAGATTCTGGCACAGCTGTAACTACCGCTCGTTGGATGTGGCACAGGAGAGGATGCGGCGAGGCGTGATCCGGGCTCCTGCCATGGCCCYGGGTACAGGGGGGACCTTGGCCACCCGGCTTGGGTGTCCCAGGTCACTGTCCACGTGCCAGCAGCTATGGCACGGGGACTGCTCCAAGGGGGGTTCCACAAGGTGCCTCTGCCCCAGGGCAGTGCCGTCTGGTTGGGTGCATCGTGCCCCAGCGGAGCTGTCTCGGCAGCCCTGCCACAATGTCCCCGGGTGCTGGGCAAACTCTGAATAAAGACGGTCCTTGCCCCAAAGACCCTGCAATCTAGCGACATGGTAAAACATTCTTCCTCCTTTTTTTCCAAGCAGTTTACATCGTTTTCTCCAGTGTTTTCCAAGGAGATGACCGAGCCTTCGATTTGCTTCTGCTGCAACGTGCCATGCAGAGGAGGAATCTGTTCCCTTGTTTCTAGCAGCCCCGAGCTGCTACGTGTCATTTCTTATTTACCGTCCTCCCTCGCTTATGACACACTCAGGTAGAGACCCGTTTGTTGTCAGAATGACACCCACATTGGTAAACAAGGCAAGTTTACCCAGCCATCAATCAGGGAGTTATCGATAGCAGGCACTGCTTTCCAACGGCAAGAACAACCTCAGGATGGGCGAGAGCTCGGAGCCAGCMCAGGCGATGTTCTGTCATCCAGTATCCTTGGGGTCTCTGCCGCACAGCCAGAGGACGAGGGTCTGCTCTTGCAGCGCTGAAAATCAGCAGTCCACGATGCGGGCCCTGCAGGAAGAAGGCTGCAATCAGGTCTAGGCTTCTAAAGGTTTTATTTTCTTTTATTCCTATATGAATATTTTTTCTCCTCTTTGGCTCTCTAGCTCCCCAGATCTGCCAGTGTTTTAGCAAGCCGGAGGGAACAAAGCCACACGACAGGTTTCAGAGTAAACACTGGCTACCATGAGACTCCTGATAAAATTGCAAAAGCTCTGGCCACCCAGCCACACTTGGAGACACGACCTCACTACCCCGGCAGGCCTGGAAAGCAGAAGGCAAATAAAGAAAACCCCAACAAATTTATCGGGGACAGCCATTACAGCATCGTGGCATGGGTTTTCAGCCCATCTCAGAATAAGCTGGAGGCCTTACCTGGGATTTGTGAATGCTGGCATTGATGGCACTGCTTTTCCATCCCTCCTCCGGCCCCTCAGCTCAAGGCAAGAGAAACTCAGATGCTTCTGGGTCTCTGGTGAGCCCAAGGTCCGAGGCTGCCGGGAGGGAGGAGGATGAAGAAGACAGTTCCCAGATGCCTCTCTGCACCACCATGCACACAGAGACATGGAGACAGGGCGATTTGGGCTTCTCTGGGGATAAAAGGCGGTTTCGTATGCTCTGCATTTAGGAGAAACCCGGCAAAAGAGCAAAGGTCAGGAGAGAAATGCTGGTATTTATTTATACAGGAGAGCTTTGCGAACAACATGTATTTGGGAGCCTTTCGAAACAACATAACTCGCCCCTGCAGAGCTGCTAAACCAGTTTGGTAGCGACACTCCTGCGCATACCGGGCAGCGGCGGGCAGCGGGAGGGACGCTGCCGGCAGGGAGGCTGGAAAAGCAGCCACCCCCCGTAATACAACAACTCACCCCAAATCCCGGGGGGCTCGGGCAGATGGGTGTTCCCTGTCTCCTTCGTAGYGCAGGTGTAGCCCCGTCTTGGCGCTGGTTAACCCGGGCTGAGCACAGGCCTGATGCTGGGGTGAGGGGCAGGATGAGCTTAGCTCTAGACGGAAACCAAGGGAAAAAGCAAAGCTGCCCAGTCCTGACCTTTCTTGTGCTTGGGGAAACCTCGGGGTGTTGTCCCCAGGCTGGATTTACGGCATTTGCTTTAATGGGGCAGGTGGGTGTTTCTCCATGGGAATCTGYGAGCCCGTGGTGCTCGGGATCTCTGCACCAAACCCTGTGCTCAGCCCCAAAGCAGTAGCCACTTTTGAAAACTGGTGGCCGTAGCCTGGAGCAGCCTTTGTGCAGTTGGCGTGGGTCTGAGAGCAGAGCCCAGAGTGGGTCCAGGTGGCAGCGGGGGCCCCCAGCCCRTAACAACCTCCTCCCTTCAAATGGAAACTTTCCCTTATTTTATCGCCGTTTTACTGCTTTGACACCGCGCGCAGATGAACACCGCAAAGCGCAGCTGGGCAAAGGGAGGGACGTAACCGGGAGCCAGGCAAGATGCTGTTAGCTTGGTTGTGCTGATGTTTCTGGTAGCTTGGAGGGAAGTCGATCATTATAAAAAGGGCTTTCTCTGAAGTCTCTCGCTGCTGTATTGGTCCTGCAGGAGGATGGGATGTGGACCCGTCCCCATGGGTTCACCCAGCAGCGTTTTGGGGAGCAGCGTTCACCGCGGCGGCTGGACCATGCCGGCACGGCAGCTGCCTCRGTGCCGCCCGGGGAATCGGCTCCTGGGTCAGCCCCACTCTCTTTGCTGCTTGCCCTGGCTCCTGGGAAGGCAAAACCACACTGGTGGGGCTCGGGGTGTTTCTGGGCACTGTGTGAAGAAATGCAAGCTGGTAATGGCAGCGTGGTCAGTGGTCTTTTCTGAGCTGTGTCTATAAAAGTTCAGATTTGCCCTCCCCRTCCCATTTTTTGGGGATCCTGCCTGCCGTATGGATGATCAACACCCCGACATCTCAGCCACAGCCAGGGCTTCGGCGGAAAAATTAAATGCAGGCAAAAGCTTTGGCCAAAACATGGCGAGGCTGACTTGGAAGCGCTCCCGCGGCGCCGCTCGAGATCGGTAGCTCCTTTTTTTTTGCACGCTCCTGCCCTCCCCGTCGGGATGCACGCCCTGATGGGCAGCTCAACCCCAAACACATCCCAGCCCCTATCGCCCCGCCGTCAGCGGCRCGTGGCTGGCGATGAGCAAAACCCCAGGGGCAGCCCGTCCCCYGCGGGCAGCGGCGAGGTGGCCGCGATGGTCCCCACGCCGGGGCAGCCGCGGCGCGAGCGCGACGGAGCCCCGCTGCCGGCGAAACGTGGGTAGCACAGACGGGCCCTTGAGCATAAACCGAAGAGAAGACTTTTTGTTCACATGTGTTGGCTCAGCTCAAATAACTCATCGGGGACCTGAGCTGCAGGCTGGAAAGGGAAGAAACTCTCTCCAGATGAAAGGATGTCAGAAAATTGTATTTAGTCAACTGCGTGTGTGTGTTAGAAAGGGGCGGAGGGAGGAAGGGGCCGCGGAGGCTGTTACTGTGACTGACTTTCTGACTTCTTAACTTGTCAGCATATCCTAAAGTTAAAAATGCACATGCACACAGGACTGCAGCCAAAGAGGCTGTCTAGCCGCAAATCCAGATGTGGGGGCCACTGCGCAGCCAGCCAGCCCCGCTCTCCCTGAAACGACTTTCAGACTAAACAATTGTGACTTGGCTGTGAGAGGCAGCGCAATTCCAGATGCTGCTTTCCTTTCACGTTGTTTTAATTGGGCTGGCAGGCGCAAGGGCTCTTTCAGTGAGAGGAAAGCTTCCCCACGGGACCGCAATGTTTTGGCAAAGATCCCACGCTGCTACCTTAAGAGAGAGAGAGAGGGAAGGAGAGGGAGAGGAGGGGAGGCAGGGAGGTGGTGGTGGGGAGAAAAATTGAGAGCGGCTTTCCAAGGTGTTTACTGCTGCGAACGGCTGCCGCTTTGCGTTTTTATCTGCTGAAATTCTCACCTTTTTTTTTTTTTTTTGCTTTTGGGTTCGGTTTGTTTAACGTCACCCTGGAAAAAACAAAATGTACAGGACACGGGGCCGTGCTGGGGAACGGGGACTCGTCCCGTTACAGCCTGGGGTGTACCTGGTGGCACGGGCAGCCGGTGCCGGCAGCAACGCCAGGACAGCCCGGCCGTCCCGGGAAGGGAGTACCCGGGCTCTGTGCCTTGACCAGGGGCAGCATCCGAGAGCCACGGCGGGTTTCCCTGCTGGCCATCCTCACGGCACTGCCCTACAGAGGCTTCCCCATCCCTTCCCAGATGTTTACAGTCACGAGAGCCCCAGCACCAAGCTGGACAGTGCCAGCGGGTTTTGCCCTTCAGCTTGCGCTGGCAGACTGGGAAGCRATAAGGACTGTTAAAGTCACTGCAAATCTAGTCCTAAGTGATTTAGGTGCTAAGTGATTTAGTCCTAAGTGATTTAGGAGACATCCAGACTCCGCTCCAAGGGGGAAAACCCCGTGTTTGGGTGGTGAACACCCTCGTTTTGTCCTGCCCTAACTCCCCCAGCGGCAAACCCACGCTGGCTGGTATAAATGGGTTAAACCAACCCATTTTGGTACCCCTCATTACCATCCATGCTGCTCCCTTATTTAGCCCCCTTCGTCCCCAGCACACCCAAGGAGAGGGCTTCACCCCCAGGGCAGCAGGGCTCTGCCATCCCAGGGTTAAACCAGCGTGGTCCTTCCTCCGGGGTGGTGAGACCCCAAATGCTCTTTTAACTGCCTTGAAGTGGTGTGCCGGCCTCGCAGCCTGCTGCCAGCGGGTGAGTCAAGCGCACAATTTTAGCCTGGGCCGGGCTCCTCTCCCGAAGCCAGGCTGAGCCAAGGGAGGCACAGCCACCGCCGAGATGGGATTTTAAGGTGGACTCCGAAAAAAAAAAACCTGGGAGCCCCGTGGGGAGCACGGGAGGCGAGAGGGGAGCGTGGAGCTGGAGCACCGTCCCCACCGGAGAAGCCGCGGTGGTGGGATAAAGCGGCTCCCGGCAGCACCCAGCCGCTTGCAAAACACACAGCGTGGCGGAGGTGCAAAAATAGGGCTTTGCTATTTTTGGGGGGGGGTGAAGGGGGTGCTAAATTCCCGGGGAATGCTGCCCGGCCATGGGGAAGGGGTCGGCAACCTCATGCCCTTGGGCGGTGGCACCAGGACGACCGCCCTGCAGCCAAGCAGCTCTGCGGGAACTGCCCTCGCCACCTTCCCCGGCTTGTTTGGCTTAAAATTGGGAGGTCTGAATTCCTGCTGGATGCTGTCCTTTGAGATTCAGGAAAGGCCGGTCATCGGCCTCCTCCGTCCAGCGCTTCCAGGAGCGACAGGTACTTCCGATGAATGAAATACAAGGCAAAAAAAAARAAAGCTTTTGGGGTCGGGGGGCTCTGACAATGCAAACAGAGTGAGGAACTGAAATTGCTGTCCCAAACCCAGCCTGGCTTCTGGGCCAAGTGCGCTGGGGATGTTAAAAAATAATCAGGAAGGTTTTCTAGACAGGAAAAAAAAAAAAAAAGTCCCAAACACATCCTTAGCCTGCGCCCTTACAAGTCCCTTAACTCTTTTTCCCCCCTGCTAAATGGGGAGGGAAATAGTGTGTTTTTTTGCTTTGGTTTGTTTGGGGGGGTTGTTTGTTTTGTTTGTTTTAAAACTTTGGCCTCATTAATTTCMAAAAAAAATTTCCCCCCAATAAAAGGAAAACATGGAAAGAAAAACAAACTATTAGAAAAGAGAGGAGGGAGGAAATGTTATTTAAAAGGTTACCAGACCACATCATTTTCCAATGATATTATATACTCCCTGCAGTATCCAAAATATATATGGGCCTTAGGCCAAGAATGTAAAAAAAAAAAGAAGAAGAAGAAGAAGAAAAAAAAGAAAAAAAAACACCCAGYGTAGACACAACATCTGGACAGAGGCTGAACAAAACCTCCATTTATCACACTTAATCCTGCAATGAAGCAGTCAACAGTTTACTTCTGTTTTGCTAATTTAGCTGCTTTCATGCTTCCGAGGTGGAAAAGCCAAAGTAAAAGCTTTGAATTAAGTGTCACATTGTGAAGCTACTTCTCCTTTTTCTCTTCCTTTTTTCATAAACTTTCTTCTCCGTTC
>JASVER010000067.1:4083398-4111936 GCA_030449065.1 Oceanodroma leucorhoa
CCCCCCGACACACACCAACCCCACGAGGGTCGGTGCCAGCCTCCCTGAACGGGCCCGGCACCGGCGGGACTCGTGGCTCTTCGGTTCCTCCGAAACTCCGGGTGCYGGTTTGGCTGCCCCAAGCCAGGGCCCCAGGCTGGAAAAGTCAGAGCCATGCAGTTCATACGGCCCGAGAGGTGTGTGCGAATAAACCTGCTCTCAGCTAGAAACCGCCTCGGAGGGGGTTTTCAATGGAAAATTGGTTTTCTCCCATGCCAATATGGGTAGCGAGGGCTTCTGTGTGTGAAATGTGCCTTTTCCCCCRGGAGTCGTTCAACGTTTCATTGATAAACCAAACCATACCGGGGCCACGGTCCCCCCTTCCCTTCCAAAAAAGCAGTGGCCATCCTGGGAAATTCAGGACTGCGTTCCCCCGCTCTCCTCCCACCGCCGCGTTCTGGGATAGCTCTGAGATTGATTTGTCTTCTCCCCTGAAAAAAGCCCACGTTTTCAGTAGAGAAAAACCCCATTTCCTGACCTACTGCGGTGCAAATATGAGTACGTACATATGTCTGCCTGCTATCTTCCACACCCACAGCTCCTACAATTAATTACAGAGGCAGATTTTGCTGTCCTTGGAGAAGAGACTCTTCCTTCCGACTAGCTATAAAGTACCCGACACCCTGTTTGGGGGTTGGTGATGATAACAACAACCACAGCATTAACCACAGCACATCTCCGTCCCCCCAGGAGTTACGGACTCCAGAGGATTCTTGTTCAGCTGCTTAAATACGGATTTGTGAGCTCAAATTCAAGCTCTCGAGTTGGAAAAAATTTGGCCGCTCAAGCTGTATTGCCCAAAGGATGAGCGGTTCGGGGCTCCCGGGAAGGAGGCTGGTTTGTCTCATCCCGATGTTTAATTAAAGGTACRGAGCAAAGGCCAGTTTCTCTTGGAAATTCGGCTGTTTCCATCACCAGGACAGCATTAYGCTGGGCACAGCCTTTGCAGGAGAGGAGGGTAAAACATCCTTTACATCCAGCTGGGCCAGGGTATTTGCACATATTTAGTAAACACAGTTATTTGTCTATTCTTGTAGCTTCTTCAGATTATTTTTGTTGTGTCAAGAGCAAAAGATACAACAAACATCCATCCTCAGAGGCTTAATTAATATTTGTTCAGACCAAAATAGCCTACATCTCAGGAACTGCAGGGTGTCCTGCCTGTTTCGAGCTGAACATTATCAGGCAACGCTTAATGCAGCRTGGGGAATTAGGTTTACTTTTGGGGCTGTCTGGTTCTCTGCTATTGTTGTATGCATGGTATTGCCGTTGTTTCCCTTGACTTGATGTGGTTTCATGTGTGTGTCAAAGGCTGGCTTGTCTCTGTAGACGCTACTTATTACTGTGTTATAAACTGGAAGAATAATGAACTAACTAACTAACTGAGTGCTTTAAGATCTGCAAAGAAAAAGCCTTGTGTGGTGCGAAATGCAAAAATATTAATAGCTTATCCAGAGCAGCTTGCTGGTCCTGAATGCTGGTATTCAGAAGTGACACATGCTGCATACCTTGTCTAACAGACACATCAATACAAGATTAGATAAGGAACAGCACATTCAGGCTGTCTAGAGCGAAAAAAAAATGTACCCAGCTTTGAAAAACAGGAGTGGAAAATTGCCGGCATGCACGATATTGTTATGGCCTCCATCCCTGCTTCAACGGACTAATTTTATGAAAACATGCATCGGTCTGAAACTAAGCAACAAGTCACCCTTCCACGTCTGACTTGATAAGAACCATGGGATCACCCGTGCCCTTTTGGGGCAGATGTGCCGTATGCAGAGTCAGTGTCCGCAGATATTTAGTACTTAACACATAATAGTGTGGGGCCCATAATATTAATATGATGATTTTTCTCTGTCTGTAGGAGGGCAAAGTCATATAACTGAGTTAAGCTRTTTGAAATGGGAGTTACAAGTGACAACAGCCAGGCCTTTTCTTTTTGGAGGTGTCAATCTGTGTTCACAGGGTGGCAAGCTGCGGGCTCCCTCCCACGTGTGGAGTTTAGCCCTCGCTTCTAATTTCTGGACCCAAACGGGAGGTAAATCAGCCTGTGCCGGTCAGYGTGGCTTGGCTTCCCTTGGTGCACGGTGTGGTCATGCCACCAACATGTCACCCCCTGCACCCAAACCCCCAGGCTCCTGCCTCCTTCAGAGCACGGCTACGTCCATCTGCTTTGRGTGCAAAGGGTAAAAAACTGCTCAGAGGCCTTTGGGCTCCTGGAACAGCCCTCTTAAAAACCCACAAAATAGTAAAGTGTAACAGAATGAGCCCTATTTGTCGCTTTCTGGACCTGCCTGTTAGCTTGAAGAACAGGCGTTTCCCATTTTGCTCCATCCTAGCAAACTTTTGTAAGRCTTTGAGCTATTTCCCTGCAGGGATTTCTCCCATCTCTTTCCAGAAGTTTGTCTTGGAAACAAGAAAGTCATACYGCCGTGCAAAAGTTGTTCCCTTACGTACCCTGCCCAATTCTGCCAGCTGTAGATGTTGAGGGATGAGTTATATTTTGATATAACTTAGCCAACGCATCTTAGCATCCTGCCGCAAGCATAGCAATTGTCAATTCAATACGTCCTAGCCAGCTGATGATAATAAATAACCACATTATCTTTTTTCCTCCTTGCAAAGACAAGGTCTGGCGGCTTCCATGCGTTTGCCRCCCAGGGCACGGCCGGACCAGAGACCCCCCAGACCCGACTCGCGGAGGCCACGGCTGCGCCCGCGGTCCCTGAGGCCACGCCGTCTCCCCGGCGTGACATAACCGCCGCTGCATTCCCACGGCTCTCCAGTGCACAGACAGACTATTTCAACCCTAGCATGTCGCTCCGGGGTCATCCGTTCATGTTTACTGTAGGGGAAGGAGGCCGCTGCAAACATTCCTCCTTGGTGCCTCACCCGGGCGGGAGCTCTCCCACCGCGTCCGGCAGCCCCGGCGCCCTGGGAAAGGCTGTCGGACGCGGCGCCCAGCTCTGCCCGCCTCGTGCAGGTGCAGCCGRCGGGGAAAGGGCCCCGGCTGGCCTTTCAGAGGCCCTTTTGTTGCAATGAGGTTGGTGGGTTTCGGGATCAGACCCGTGAGCCTTTGGATGAAGGGTCTGACCATGCCGGCCCCTTCCTAGGACGGAGTGGGCTGCRTTTCCCCAGAGGCACGGCTGTGCCRGGAGCTCGGCCCCGATCCTTTTGCATCCTCAACTCAGGGTCCACTGCAGCATCAGCGCTAGGCAGGGGGTTATGGCCCCCAGCTCCTTCCCCAAATCAGCGGGCAAATCCCCTCCTGGGGTCTTTCTGCCCCCTCAGTACCTCCTGCCCCAGCGTGGTTAATAAATGATAGTCCAGCAAACACTGAGAGCTGCACCACCACTGCCCGGCCGTCGGCATCCCTTCCCCAGGGCGTCGAAGGCACCCCTGAAGCTTTCCGTCAGGGAAACCCCCCCACATCTGGCAGGAGCCGCCGTCCATCCCCGCTGCCCCCCGCCGCGCCGCGGAGGAGCTGCCGAGGGAGGGCAGGGGTGGACGGGAGAGGTCAGCGGGGAGAGCAAACATCCCGACCGTGCCAGCAAAGCCGCCTGCTTGTGCTCCAGCTGCCGCACAAAGAGCTCGCTCGGACCCACCTTCGCTAGTCCCCGGCTCAGCAGGGTTTTGGCAGGAGGAGCTGTGCTCATCGGGAGCTTCGGGGAGTGAATTTGGCCCTAGCTGGGAGAGGAACTCGGTCCCTGAGCCAAGCTGGGAGCACTGTTCCTTGGACTGGTGCAAAAGGGATGCTCAGCTGACATTTGGTAACCCCCTGACTCGGAGAATAAATAGCCCAGTTCCCAAATCCACCCGTTCCYCTCCATGCACAAAAAGCATCAGCACCCCAGAAACAAGAGTTTGTCAAATTACAGCAAAAAGTAAGCCCTCTGCTCGGCTGGGAAGCTCCTCTCTCCCGTGTTGGGAGGGGAATTGCTTCCCCTCCTGCTCAGCCAGGACTCCTGGTGGGAGAGGGACCTCCGGAGCCGCCCGGCTGCCGTCTGCGCTGCGCGGCTGGTATTTACAGAGGCAACGCAGGGCTGCTGGGGCGAACGCTGTGCAAACAGGCTCGGGGAGGATCCCCCGCCCTGGAGAGCCCACAGACTAATTGGAACAAAGGAAACCTTCGCAGAGGGGGAAAGGGGACAAAGAGCCCGCCAAGTGCTTTTCCCAAGGCCACCTGTGGCAGGGATGGAGCTGGGGGGACACCCCGAGACCGAGTCGCAGGTGCTTCGGGGCCACCTTCCCCCCCCGGCAGCCCTTGGCCGAGCGAGGTCTGGCGAGATGCTCGGTGAGCAGAGAGGGGGGGAAACAGGGAGCGAGTTTCTCCATGTGCCCGGTTTTTCCCGGACCCCCCCCTTCCCTCCGCTGTGCTGTGCYGTGCCAGGCTGTGCAGACACACCGCTCCCTCCTTTCTGGCCTCCCTTAAAAACATCTCAGCTGGGGCAGATGCCGCTAAACCCAGCCGCCAGCCCCACGGCCTCATCCAGCAAAGCCCCCCCGAAGAGTCCGAGCAAGGCGCACCCCAGCTCCTGCTCCTCTGCTACCTCACACGCCCCCACGTATGCCAAGAAACCCCCGTTTTGCTGCTTTCTGCTAAGAAAAGTAAGAAGAGAGCCTCTGGCTCAGATAGTTTTGTCGCATCAAACGCTTTGGCCCAAAGGGACAACTTGCAGCCGGACAAACTCCTCCACCGGCAAACGCAGGCTGAGCATCCCCGGAGAAACACCTCCTTTACCCCGGCTGCGAATCCGGCCCAAGCCACCGGCTTTACCTCCGCGTCTGCTGATGCTTTAAAGCAGCCTCTTTAAGGTTGTTGTCTCATGCAGTTTTCTTTTTTCGTATTTAATATTAATAGTAATGACTGTGGCAGTAAGATAATAAGCTTCAGTCAGATTAGAAGGGGGTCGGCTCTTATCTGTGACTGCTGAAGACGCATGTCTTTCACCTGCTCCTTTAATATCCCCCATCTTTCATTCCTACCGCCGAGCCCCCTCCCACTGTCCTAGAACAAAAGGGGTATTATTGTCCGGGGTCTTTTCAGGCTGGAGCCAGGAAGACCTCCTCCTCCCCCAGCCGCTCCCCGAATGTGCAGCAGTTTGAAATGAGCCTTTTTCCTTCCCCGGCAGGAGATTAGCTCGGTTTGACAAGGCGGTGAACTTTAGGCAGGGTGAAATAGGGTCTCCTTGGGGAGTGGAGGCAGTTCAGCCCTGACTAATTCTGACAAAGAGAGGCACAAAAAAAAAAAAAAAAAAAAAAAAAAAATCCCTGGAAAAAAAAAAAATTAAAATAAGAAAAACAACCGAGCTGGAGAAGAGGCAGGGAGGGGGAAGCTCTGGGGGAAGGAGGGAGCGCGGAGGCTGCGGGGAGGAAGGAGGGACGGGAGGCCAGAGGGCACGTTCCCGAGCGGGGCTGGGCTGGAGCTCCGGGCTTTGCTTCCTCGGGTCTGGCCTTGGAGAAGGGAATCGCCTCCCCAGCCAGCCCTGACATGGCACGGTGTGAACGGCCGCCGCGGGGAACCCRCCGCTCTGGGTTGACTTTCTCCTGAAATCCCCTTTCTTTATATTTTTAAAAGTTCTTTGGAAACCCTTTAACAYTGTGGAAGCGGTACCCAAGACTCGCAGCTTTCTTTTAAAACACAAAATGAAGTGTCAAGCTGCTGTGGCCAAGGTATACGGTCTAAACAAAAAAACTCCCAAACCCCCAAAAGCGAAAATCAGGATTTGAATGGAAAGAAACCAAACTGATTTGATTTCAAAATGCTGTTTGTGCGTCAGAGGCCCGAGTTGGTGCAGAGACTTGTGAAGGTGACGTGCCCGGGGTGGAGAGGGTGTGGATGGAGCCGGGAATGACGTAGGTAAGGGATTAAAGGAGAGAGACTGGCAGAGAAAAAAGCAAACCRTTTCATACCGCAGTATGGGCAGGGGTGTCTTCCATCACAAAAAGGCTTTGAAGGGATGCAGAAAAGGGTCAGGATAACTGAAAGAAGGGGACGTAACCTGGAAGGTGGTGGGGTCTGGCAGAAGACCAAGGTACTGTGTGTTTTGAGGGCTCAGGGCAGAGAAAAGGGAAGCTTTTTCTGTGGCCTTGCACTAGCACAGCAACGGTGCCCTGTGCAGGTGGTGCCTCACATAGTGGTTCATGTAATATGGATGGAGAATCAACTTGGAAATATCCTGGAGTGATTTCCTGGGTCAGGGGGGCATGGGGAGGGCACCACATTCCTCTGCAGCTGAGAAACTTTTATATTTAATAGGCTTTTAATTTGCAAATGTTTGCAGATTAAAAGTTCTGTGTCAGTCTTCCCCACTCTGCATATAGATACACACAAATATTACTTTTTTATATATATATATATATGTACACTCAGGCACATATGTGCGTGTACATCTAACTAGGAAAAGCAGGGACATGACATGMGGTCCTGGCAGTCTGAAATCCCCTGTCAAAGGGGAAAAGAGGAGGAAGAGGCTGTGCAGACAAGCCTGTGCACAGGAGAGCTCTGACCCAGCAGCAGAGACCAGGACAGGGCTGAGACCAGACCTCAGGTTCTGGGTTAACTTGTSTCTCAAAATGCCTTTTGAGCCCCACGGAAGAGGGACTCTCACGCCAACTTGTCCCCAAACACACCAGTGAACTGTTACTTGGGATGTTCCTATCTGATCTCTGAGTTTGGATTCAGGACCTAGACAGCCAGCCAAGGCYGCTGTCATCAATTCAGGCCAGTGTCCTGGCCCATTTGTGCACAAAGGTGTTTTCCTTAGACAGCACCAGCCCTTCTCCCAGCCTGGTGCCGGCTCCCTTTGCTATCACCCACCTCCGGAGCCGTAGCACCCGTGTCCCGGTGCTGCAGGCTGCAGGGTGAGGTAACAACCTCCAGTAATGCATCCCCGCGGGCATCACCCCTCCGCCCTTCCCTTTGCTCCCGGTGTCCCAGCCCCTGTCCTCCAGGACATGCCACATTGTGCAGGACATTTCCTGCCAGTGGCTCGGCAAACCCCTGAAATCTCCCCGTCCTGCCAGGAGATTCCTCCCTAATACTCATTAAGCCGCTTGCAAATCCCTGGCTGAACATGGCTGCACAAGTTTAATAAAGCAAAAGACAGATGCCATCAATCATGTGGGCCTGCCACACATCTGGGGGAAATCCAGGGCCATTACTCTCCTTTCTTCTCCCCACCTTCATGTCCCAGCAGTCAATATCCCAGGAGTTAMGCAGGACAGGTCTGCTCCCCTCCCGGGCTTACTGACTGCATCCTCTCCGTTCCTCCATCCCCCGGGGTCCTTCCCCCRCTCCTGCTCCCCATCACCTGAGGCCCAAACCTTGCAGAAGTGCTAAAGGGGCTTTACACATTGCATAAGCTGTTTTCCTCCGGGCAGTGGGATTTCCATCTTGCAGTCCAATTTTTTGCTCTTTGAAATGACCAGRGAGGTCCCAACAAGGGGCCAAGGGCAGAAGAAGGACCTCACCACCCCGTTTTGGTCGTGCAAAGCAAGACAKGGGCCAGGGGGAGAAGGAGAGCGGGGAAAAGGCACAGGAGGCAGGGGAGGAGAGCAGAGGCTGATGCTATATCCTTGCACCTTCGCGTTGCACTCCCATTTTCGGCATTCCTCCCTGCTTGGAAGTGGCGGGAGCGGGGAGGAAGACGATCCCTTCAGCAGGGCTCAACACGTAGATTTTTGGTTTGAATTCAGACGATGGCACCTACCCTTCCCATCTGGAACAAATCCACACCTTTACTCAACTGCTTCCATCAGGTGGGAGACAACATTTATTGAGCAGATGTTCACTTTGGAGGAGTCAGGACCTCGCTGGTGTGTCTGAGCAATGCACGGCCCGAGTATACACTTCGTTTAGGAAACGCGGCTTTCTTTTAGCACAGCGATCCTCTGCTCTGCCTCAGACACAGGTTTGCTAAGAAGAGCTCCTATTTATTTGTTTTACAAGTTCCTGCCTTTCTAAAATCTTTACTTAAAACCACACGTTGCAGCTAACCAGCTCATCACAGTGCAACGGAGCTCACCTGCACATTAGTCCTCCAACAGACTCTGGTTTCTTTTTGCATTTGCAGCCCTTGCAGGTAGTAAGGTGAGAGGCAGGTGAGAAAAGCGATGTTCATGGGTGGATTGATTGATCGATTTGCCCCGTTTTCTTTTTGGGCAATCAGAGATAACTTGTCATCTGAGGGTGACAAGGGTGCATGCCCTGCAGATGTTGCGGTGTTGGTGTGTGCATAWGCCTGGATGTGGTTTTCGTAGGAGGCTCTGTCTCAGTGGTGGAAGATTAGTGAAGAGCCAGCGGTCGCTTGATTTTGCATAGGTATTCTCAGCTGTGCTTATTTCTCTAGATCTCCGGGTTGAGCTGGTGTCACCAGGAGGTCATGGCCTCCTCGAGGTCTTTCCTCTTTCCGAGTGCGGGTGGGAGCACAGCTTGGGCAAGGAAAAGCTGCCTGGGGTGGAGAATAGCGGTGCAAAGGGGCATGTAAAGATCCTCATTTGCCTAAAATCAGGCCAAGCCACATGGTCAGACAGATACAACTTCCAGAGAGCCTCGAGGCCACACTGAGGATGGCAATTAGCACTACAGGACATTGGGAATGTCCCGCTCCTGCCTCAAACCTGCTTGAAAGCCAGGATTATACCTCTCCTCTCGCTGCATCCCTGGGCTACGAGGGGAAATTCCTGTCTATTTGCTTGGTGTTGAGACCACAGGGAAGCCAGGAAAATAGCCCAGCAGGAACCGCAGCTTAACTAAAGCTATCTGTTAAATAAAGTGGTCTTTAAAGGTTTAGCGAGGCTCTTCCCCCCCCARGTCTCCAGGGCTCGTGCTGTCAGCCGTCCCCTGGGTGCCGGCGGCATTGCCTTGACTGGCAGCTCCGAGTGATAGACAAATAGATCTGGCAGGCGGGACGGCGCTTTGGCTCCCGCACAAAGTTCTGCCAACTGCCAAACGCGCTTCTCATTTCTGTTTTGCAAAAGCCTCGATATGTATTTATTAAAAAAAAAAAAAAAAAACCCACACACAACAGAGAGATGGAAGGGTTTGATGATCTGATCTTTTTATGCATGCCCGTGCTTATGAACAAGGATGTGTTATCGACTAATACAGCGTCATGGGACTGGAATAACGCGCGGGATTTGCTTTGTTTTTGTCTCCATCAGCCACAGAGGGATCTAAACATGCTAGAGCTGAACAGTTTAGTGCATCCAGCTGGGATGTCAGCATCCCTGGGTCCCTTTCCCAGCTGGTGGAGGGTGAATTTGTGCGTGGTTACACAGCACGCAAAAGCCAAACTCTTCCCTCAGCCCTGCAAAGGGCTCAGGGTGGGATCTGGAACAAGTCACCCCAACTCACGCAGTGCTGTTTCCCCAGCAGTCAATGGGGAGGATGTTCCCCAACAGGTAGATGTTGAAGTGGAAAGTGTTACCTAAAGGTAYTGAGATGGGCAAAGATTGGCTTCATTGCACCCTTCAAGCACAGCACAGGGACTTAAGATATTTAGATGTGCTCATGGCTTGTCCTCTCTTGTCCTCCTCATGGTGCCCCTTCCTCCCCGCAGGCTTCCCGCTCACCCCTTTGGCTCAGACCACACCATCAAACCGAGCAGAAGAAGATGTAGAAAAAAAAAAAGACCCCGATGGCCCGTTTCATCCCCGGTGCTGCTCTCCGCTGGCGCAGGGAGGGAAGCGTCTGGGCCGGAGCCCGTAAAGGCTGATTTCAGCAGGAGCCGCGCAATCCGGCCGGGCTCCGGCGCGGGACGCCCGCCAAGTCGCACATGTGGGATAGATTAGCCACAGTGGCTTAGAGGGGCTTCTCTCGCTGCCACTCACCTATCCGCCCGTGTGGCAGAGGGGATGGCAGAAAGGTTTTCACAGCTGGAATAAATTGCAGGGAGGAGGAGGAGGAGGGGTTTGGGAGAGACAAAAAACAACATTGAACTCAAGATGGAAGAAAGACAGTATTAGCAGAGGTAATGGAGAAAATATGTGTGTGTGTGAGAGAGAGGGTATTTTATTTACAGTCTGTTTGTTTGGTGTTGCCCACACACGGTGAAAGCTGGGCAGTGGCTGGACTCCAAAATCCCAGCAGGCGCTTTGGCTTGGAGAGGTAAGGAGACGTGGAAAGAGGGAAAAAGAAGGGAAGAGGRAAATACAGAAAGAAGGAGAAAGAGATGGGATTAGGAAAGGAAACAACCGAGTGGCACTTGTTTGGACAGCGAAGGCATTTAGTGGATGGGGTGATGGAAGATCGCTGGGACTGTCTTTGCCTCCGCTTGTGGTGGAGATGGCTGGACAGGGAGATCCCTGGACGTTTGCTTGCCCCCTCCGGCAAACCGTTGCAGTCCGTGAGGCCTTCCTCAAGGGATTTCAGTGCAAAAAAGCACTCTCCATCCTTCCAGAGCTGAGCCAGCCATGGTCCTGGGCACAGGGTACCTCACCCGCATTGCCGCCTGGCCTGCAAGCAGAGTCCAGGGAGCCCTACCCCGAGCCCAGCGCTGTGCTTAACACCGGGGTGTCCTGCAGCCCTGCAAGCACCGCCACCGTCATGCGGAGCCAGTATCCCGGCTCTCCGAGCTTGGGGTAGGGGCAGCCAGAGCTGAGCACCAACAAGAAAACCGGTGCAAGCTTTGCCCTCCCCAGGACATCCCTGGATCCAGCCATGGCTCCTCCCAACACAGCAAAAGTTGCTCCTTCCCAAGCCCTCTCCATCTGCTCCCCATTGACGGTGGCACAAGCTTTCAATTGCTGGTCATTAGTCGGCTTTACCCAGCCATCCCTCCAAACCTGCCATGCTTCAGAGGTGAAGAGCCACCCCGGGGCTCCACCTCCCACCAGGACCCTCGACGCCTGCCTGGGGACAAGGGAAAGGGAGAGGAGGAGGGGAAGGTGCGCTTGGTGACAATGGCATTGCCACCCGAGGAGCCCCGGCAGCCGTCACTGACCCCTCTGCGCATCCCTGGGGAGGGATAAGATAACCCAGAACTCCCCAGCGAAAGGTTTTATTCTTCACCCTCTTCCCCCGCCCCATCTCATGAAATATTGGAATTAATATAATAACACACCTTAATAATATTATCCCTTGTCGAGTCCATAAAAGTCCCCTCTTGCATTACGGCATTTGAGAGACTATTAAGTTTTAAGGCCACGAGGCCTCCGTGAAGGAGAGAAGTCATTTCCATTTTTTTCTCTCTTTCGAGGGCGCTGGAGTTTATGGGGCAGTCAGCAACTGGGACTGATGAAGCTTCTGCACGGCAGTACGTGGGCCACCACGCTCACTGGGGAGGGCAGGGCCCAGGGCCGTGGTGACGGGGGTCCCGGTGTGTCCCCAAGGATGGGGCTTGCAATAACGTCGGCTTGGAGCGACTGATGCCTTTTTTTGCACTTGGTTCTTCCAAAAGCCCAGGCTTGCTTGCAGAGACAGGTGTTTAGGAGAAGATCAGGCAATTGCTTTGACATACAACGGTGTGAGGATGTGGGATGAAACAGGCTTGAGATCCTCCTGCGCATTTCTATCCCTCTACACGTCTGAGCATGCAAATATCCCAGCTGAGTACAGAGTAACCAGATCAATTAAGCACCCTTTGCTCTGGAGCAGACCTGTTTGCTATTTATTCTGTATGTGCTGGTTCTGACCACATGTGAGAGCAGAAATAACGCCCTGGTCACACAAACAGTCCTGCACGCGCTGGGCAAAGTGACCTTGTCCTCAGGAAGGCTTGGGGCACACGTAAAGRTTGCAGAGGCAGGCAGAGCTGGGAGACTCCTTGTTTTTTCCAAAACTCAGTCCAGAAGCGAGCACAACTCGGTCCAGAAGTGATCTGAGCATTCATTCCCCAAAATCCAAAGCTTTAAGGATCTCGGATATGGCCGGGTCCCTGCTGCGGGCTAGGATTTGGGGGCTATTTGGCTCGAATCGCTCACTGCTCAGCAATGAGGCGCAGAGCTAAGCAAGACAGAGGCCTGGTTCATGGGGCCATTTGCAAGCAGGTACTTTGGCATGTGCGCAGCCTCGCTGACGGGTGGATACCTCTGTTTATGCAGCCCAGAATTGCGTTTGGCTTCGATTTAGCAAAGCACTTTGTCTCAAGTGCTTCGCTAAGCAGGGATGGACTTCACCCCGCTCTCCAAGTTAAGCAGGTGCTTATGCACTTTGCTGAGCCGGAGGCACAGAAACCGCAGCGGCTGCAGAGCAAACACAGCCACCCGCTGCCGAGTTTTCCTGAAGGCAGGATGGTGTGTCCTCCCGCCAGCCCCAGGACACGAGCTGCCGTCCGGGCAGGCCGGTGGCATCCACCAGCTCCCACGGCGGTGAGCAGGAGCGTGGCCGTGCTGGCTGCGGCGTGCGACTGCAGGAGAGGGGAACGGAAGGCAGCTCGGCAGTGTGGGGGAAGTGAACGCTCCCCCTCGGGAGCGGGTCTTGCAAAAATTCAGAGCGGGTGGAAAATTCRGCATTTTGCATGGAAATAGTGCAGTGACTGCACCCAGCGCAGCCTGGGGTCCCTTCTGCTGAGAGCAAGCGGGCAAAATACGGGGGCGAGGGGGTGCTGTGCACTCTCCTTTCCCTTTCTTTACTACTCACCCTCATTTGAGAGTAAAACRCCAACAGGATTAAAATGCAAAGACCTGATCCCGGTCGTGCGGAGAGCGGTGCAGAAGCTGTCGGTCACCGTGGCGGTGACACAAAGCTGGYCTGTGTTACCTGGGGTTCAGCACGAGGCACTCAGACCCTGCGTGCCAGGAGAGAAAGGGTTTTGCAGAGCTCACCGTTAATAAGGTGCTAGCGTTTGGGGGTTTCCTTCACAATTTTTATGTGCTGTAAGAATTTCAGGGGTTCTCCCCAAAGAGAAGCAAGGGTTCGCAGCCCAAACCTGATGGCACGGTGGGAAGGCAGGAGGACCTTCACGGAAAGGCAAAGCAGATAAAAAGCAAAGKGAAAGGCGCACACCAGTAGTAACGGTCCCTCAGTGAGCGAAAGCAAGAAGAAAACCAAAGCGAATGATGAAAGGAAAGGAGAATGTAAAAATTTCTTCCCTTTTAGCAGGAGTATCATACTGATTTTAGGCAGCTGGTTAGATTCAGAGAGCTATTTACTCCAGATTTCTGCCTCTGCTGAAGGCAGCAGAGTTCTTTATGATTTACCCCCAAGTTAAGGARCTCTGATTATTTAACTTGCTGTTTCCTGGGTTGCTTCCCCAGCCTGCGCCATGCAGGGAGTTCAGCATCAGCACCAGCATCTCAGAGTTTCAGTTTCCTCACTTCTGTTTGCTGTGTTGCCGAAGGAGAGGCTCGTGAGAAATGTGTGTTTTTTTCCTAAAGCGTAATTTCACAAAGATATGGCGTTACAGAAAAACCTCCACCTTCACTAAAAAACAAATAAAACATCCTTCTGATTGCCAAGAAGAGTTTGAAAATGTGACCACTGCGGGCTCAAAAAACCAGAAGGCCAATTAAAAAAAAAACCTTTAACATTTATTATTATGTAAAATCTCATGCTCTTTAGGGCAATCTCATGATTATGAAGGGGTCAGGGGAACTGATTTATGATTAGAGAGCTCTTGGCATCGGCAATATTGTATATGTTTTAATTTTGAACCTTAATAATCCATCCAATATGCAGCACTTGATCATGACACTCATTTCTCACATATAATTTTCCAAGACTCTACACATCCACCTTCACCTCCTCTCTAACATATACACCCGCCTGCGCCGCACCGAGTAGCTGTTAAGCCTGTTCCCTGCGCCAAAGTCAAATGCAATCCAACTTTTCCCTTTCGAATCAACCCTCCCAAAAAACGCCCGGCAGGACACAGTGCCGCTGCCATGCCGCGAGCAGCGTTTCGTTCCCCTTTCACGGACCGAAAAGTCCTGCTTTCTGCAGCAGCRCCAGAGCAGCCGGTGCTCTTGCCAAGCAGACGTTTCTACATAGGTGAAGGGAAAACCAGGCGTTTCTCTGGATTTTTTTGTGAATTCTTCTCCTGAAAGGGAAAAAGAAATCCYGACCTTTTTTCTAAAATCTTGCATTTGTAAAGATACGATGCTTTTGCTCATTGGTGTTGATGGCAAGGTGCCTTGTGCCTTGCACAGAAGCATCAGATACCACGTACTGCTGAGACAGCGTGTTGGGCCACCGTGCCCCAACATGAGCCAAATTACGACCCGCGTCCATTGGGGTAAAAGAAGCGGAAATCAGGGCTGGTGGATTAATACCAGGCTGAGGARGAGACCCCACCGCCCTGGAAACCTCGATCGGTGAGGACACACGAGGCTGATGGTGTATAGCTGGAYGGAGGCAGCTCGAGGTCTGTCCTGCTCTGATTTAACAGGATTCCCTTTCAAACAAACCCAAGCTGCGACTTCCCTGCCCAGGATGCCCTCCTCGCCCCCGTGGCCGTCTTCCCTCTCCTTCTCCCATTCAAGGTGTTTATTTAATTGTTTTTCCTACTCCTCGGTGGCAGCGCTTCCCTGCCATTAAACCCTGCCATCCGCGTTCTGACTGTGTAATTTAAAGCTATAGTTAAATTATGACTTCTCTGAACCTGTTGTGGCACTGACGCATAACCCTAATTAAATGATCACATCCATTCTAAAGCCAGTCTTTTCTCCCCTCAAACGTTAATTACAACATAAGAGGCTTTAATGGCTCGCCTCACCTCCAGCTCCTCGAAAGAAAGGTCATGCGATTAATTTTCGTCATTAATCTTTTCCCAATGTGGACATTGTGCTGTCACTGGAGCCTATTAAACCCCCTTTGTCCCCCTCCCCTTCTTCTCCCTTCTCCCCCCTTCATTCCTCCCCCCATCCCTAAGTGAACGAGAGAACAAAAATATTTAAGCTCCACTTTGGCTCTGGTGCTTTCTCGGGGTGAGCGGGGCTTGGGATGGCAGCGGTGGAAGACGTGCTGCTGGGAGATGTCCCGTGTCCCACCATCGACCCGAGAGCGGGCTGAGGGTGGGGATGCTGCTCCGCTGCACAGGCGACAATTTGGGGGTGGTGGGGACCCCCTCGAGAGCTGCACAGAGCCCTGGGGTGGCAACACGAGGGCACGGCCACCTCCTTGGTGGTGGARGCTGCTGAGGCTTTGGTGGTGTGGGCAACTGCTAGGCAGACCTCCAGCTAGCAAAACGTGGAGGTTTTGAGGCAAGGGGGCACGGGGCAGCAGGAGGGATGCGAAGGGGCTGCAGAGCCCAGCGCCGYGGGAGGGTCCCTGCAGCTGCTGCAACCACCGCTGGCGCTGGGGCCTGTTTCAAGGCCCTTTTTTCTTTTTTTTTCTTTTTCCAAAGGAAATGGGCGTTTTTCTAAACTCCACAAAATCGGCTTCAGTGACTTAATCCCCTGAACCTCGGAGCAGGTCTTATTTCAACCTGCACCAGACAGGCCTTGTTCCTTGGAAGATGGGCGGGAGGGGGGCGGGTGGGGAGCGGAGCACACGTTTAGCTAATTTGCAGTATTGTTTCAGCTGAAACGAAGGTCTGAATAATTCCCTTTTATGCAGGGTGACGTAATCGGGGAACAAGTTGCTGCACGGTGGGGGCTGGCAGCACACACGGCACCATTTGAAATGGCTGCTTTAGGCAAAAAAACGCCCTGGGATCAGTTGTGCAGCCGAGTCCAAGCAGCRCCGTGTCCCCGGACTCGCGGCATGCCCCAGTTTGGAGGGGCTGAGAGCGCTCCTGAAGGGTATGACCCACTTCCCAGCCCTCCCTCCAGCTCGCTGACATCCTTTCTTCCTATTCCCAAGGACGACGACTCATGGGGGAAAATCCTGGAGTATTTTAATAAAGAGGAGACAGATGGTAGTCACCTCGCTGGGTAAATATGTTAGTGGGAAGTGGTCCAATACCACGGTGATGAAAATAGAATAGAAGAGAGACGAGATGATCCTATTTTGACCAGGATCCTTCCTTCAGCGCACTGCTAACTGGCTCCTTCGCGCCCTCAAGGGTCTCTCTGGATTTAGACATCTACCGGCACGCGTGCGGGATTCAAATCCCTCTCCCCGYGAAGGGCAGGGCGCCGGCAGCCACCGCACCTCTCCGGCAGGATTTGAGCTTTTCCGCACTCTGGGTTGGCTTGTGGCTAATCCCTGTCTCTTGCTCCAGGCGTGGGGTGAGCGRGGCAAGGAAACCGGGCATGCTTTTGCCAGAGGATTTGTTGGTAGCAAAGGCAGGGCAAACAGCTTGGGATGGGGTTGGCAAAATCCATCCGAATTTGGGAATTTGACCAGGCACTCCTTGCGAGCATGAAGGCTGGGTGCTGAGCCYGTCTGAGTGTCTGCGGGTTGCAGCCACACAAATAGAAATCTGGGCTCTTTGTGAGCCCTTTGGGCTCCTTCCCATGGGCATTAGGGATGGTGAAATTCCCAGAAATGGGTGGTGGATAGTCTTGGAATGAGCAGACACAGCGATGCTCCTCCCTGGCACAGGAGCCCTGTCCYGTGAGCCCTCAGTGAGATGAGGGGACCTTGGTGCCTCTCACATGGTGAATTCAGCTGGTAAATACCTGATGTTGCGGGAGGGAGTTTAGTGTGTGGCTCTGGGGCTAAAATTAGCTCCATGAACTGCCAGAGGATCCTCTCCACAGGAACAAGCCTGGAAAGAGCCTATGTGCAAATGCGGAGAAATCAGGAAAGCGTCTGGATGCATGGCCTGGGGCTTTGCTGAYGTCTCCGCACAGCCTGGGATGGACAACGGAGTTTCAGGGAAAAGAGAGGATGGCAAGCGTGAAAGCAGCATCCCCAGCCAGGGTAAATGACTCCAATTCTGCTGAGATCAATAGACCTGGGCTGATTTTCACTCACTGGGCCTTTCTCACCTTGAAYGATACTAAATCGCTTGGTAAGAGAACAGCAGCCAAAATATGATCCCTGTGCAAGCCTCCGACACTACAATAATAATTAATACATTTCTGACTACCACTTTATTGTTAGAAAATAAACAGCCGATGGATAAAAGCCTTCCCAGARACTCCTGTGCACTGGAGCACAGGCACATTGCAGTGTGTGTCCACGCACCAGCATTAAATTTCAGACCAACTACAGAATATAACTGTGGTCTCCATATAAAGAGGCGAAAAAAGGAATTTTGACCCCAGGGCTAATTTTTGTTTGCAGATTCTCTCTATGCATTTCTCTCACGTGAGTGAGACAGGGAGGGGAAGGGCAGCTGGAGGTGTGTCAGCAAGCCCAAGCCCTCTTTCATGCCGCAGTCATGGACATGGCCAGTTAGTTGGTGGCCTGTGAACTGGTGTTGGTCCAAAGCTGGACCTGAACTGGGTGACGTGGCTGTGATTTAGCTTGGCGAGCGCTCGCTCCATAAATACAGGTGGAGGCAGCTCCGGGCTCGGGAAAGGCTGGGCGATTTCTGGCTTGTTCAAGGGAAGTCTTTTTGGTCTCTGATGTAGGTGCGTTTCTTTTCCCCCTTAGCCAGCCAGCAAGGGGAAAAGCAAAATCCCTCAAAAGAGATTTGAGACTGCAGATTTTTTTCAGGAAATTAACAACTGAGTCGCTGTCAAGAGTTGGGATAAATTTCTTCATGCCCGGGCAAAACTAGCCAGCCAAACCAAGGGGAGATATAACCACAACAGGGTACTATTCCCGGTAATAACAAGAGTATCAACAGCACAGAGGTGCTACGTTGGCCGGGGGCTCTCTGTGCCAGTGACAGAGGCAGAAATCGCTGCTCCCCCCAATCTTTATGTTGCAAAACGACAGTGTGGAGACTCGTGTCCCTCTTTTTCTGCAGAGATAGGTTTGCCACTATAAAATCCACATCAGGATTTCTGACGCCCCAGGTGCCGAGGGGGTCTGGTACTTGCAGCTCAGATGGTCATAATGGTTCTTCCCGCTTTAAAAGCCASCGACTAGGAAAATTCAGCTCTGAAGTTGGGTCTGGTTTCCAGCCCCTCGGAGGGAGCGGTGCAGAACCCGACCCGGCTCCGCTGGGAGCGGAGAGACCTGCGTGCAGGTCCGAGTCTCTCTGGGCATYGAGGACCAACGATATATTTGGGCTCATCTCTAAACAGTAACCAAAGTTTGGGGATAAAGGCAGCAGGGCGACCCAGTTTTTATTTTGTGTTTTCTACCCAAATAACCCCCTGACCCAAAACGTGGGCAGTAGCTGGCAGCGGGGCAGCGCACATCAAGGCACACCAGAATAAAAGAAAGCTGCTGAGCCGGAGAGCCCAGCTGGCAGTGGATGCCTGCCACGGCTCCTGCCAAAACACCGTCACACCGGAGACGATGGCAAAACCCCTCTCGCTTCACACCACCGGCTGCCAGGAGCCTGCCCCGGCTCGGACACCCTGCTTTTTTTTTCCTCTTTGTCCCAAGGACATTGGGGACATCACGTCCGCAGTGCTCTGTGTAGCAGGATAATAATAATTAATAACCATTAGCAACAATAAGGATAATACCAGCGCCAGGCCGGACTGACTGTGCAGAAGAGACACTTTTTTTTTTTCACTTTAATGAAAACAATGATTTGACTTTGAAGAAAGTGACTTTTTTTTTTAAAGTGAAAGCTGAATCCGCTCCCCTGCCCCCCCGCACACTCCTTCTTCGCCCCCTCCCTCCTTTTTTTTTTTAACTCTCCTTTTTTCTTTTTCTTTTAATACTCTGCGTTCTATCATGCAAATCCCCTTTCAAATTATGAGAGTATTAGAGCCATCAGCGGTAATGTCACCGCCACAAAATGAGAGCAGGGACTTAAGCACCTAACGAACAATGAAATGTGCGAGCCCTGGGACAGGACAATTAAGAACTGGGCTTAGCCAGCCAGGGAAATTTATTGCTATCAAATCCATATTTCTATTTTCCCCCTGAACAGTAACCTATTTGAATATGATTAAAGGGTTTCATTAGAGCCGAGAGAAAGGCCCGTGTCCCGCCGTTCCCTGTGAGCTCACAAACACGCGCTCTGCAGACCGCGCTTTGGGGAGGAGGAGGACGGGGAAGGAGGGGAGGAAGGAGGGGAGACGTGCGTGGGACGGATGTCCGGGGTCATTGGCTCCGGAGAGGGACAAGGGTGCTGGCCGGGAGCTGGACCGCTGGCACGGACTTTTGCAAGAGCAGCAGCATCCCGAACTTGCTCTTTTTGTGCCGCCAGCACCCCCGAAGGTGCTGGAGCGCGGAGGCGAGCTCCTGGCAGCGAGGCACAGGGTGCAGGAGGAGGCCGTGGGGAAAGGGGGAGGCGAGAAAGGAGCCGTGGGGCAGGCGGGAGCCAGCACCCGCTGCCCGCTGGAGGGGCCCAGCATCACAGGGTGCTGCTGGATAACGGGTAAATCGGGGGGTTTGGTGGGAGCTGGCAGGGTGACCCTGCATCGGGGGGGATCGGTGCATCCCCGGCCGTATGCGCTGAGCTGTGACCGTTCTCGTGGGCGCAGCATGTCACTGTCAGCCGGGGGACTCGGGGACTYGGCGCAGTGCGGACCAGAGGACGGGGTGTGCAGACAGACACCCCTTCCTTACCCTCACAAAGGGTCTGTCTCAACAGTCATTCAGGAGGCGAAGGAGAAGAGAATGAGGTTTGGCCAGATGCGAACGAGCATAGAGGAATACCTGAAAGCCCAAATTGTTTCACAGTTGTTTGTGAAACCCTCAAAGGAGGGTGTTTGTGTCCTGGGCAAACCCCTATCACCATGTAAAACCCTAAATGCACAATCACAAGAGCTCTGCAGTCTAAATCACCTGTCCTGCTTATTAGCTGGAGCCCATCGTTGTCAGCACTGGAGTTTTTCCATCACTTCAGAGCTTTAACACCCCTAATGTTCACTATTTTTGCCATGAGACAAGTCTAATCCCCTGCTATRCTATTTACTTACTCACTATTCCCACACGACAGTGTATTTATCACAAGTCAAGTCCCAGTTCACTAGATCTTTTTTCACCTGAACGATATTTTCCAGCATTTGCAAACTTGATTGAGCCGTTCATTTTTTGCACCTCAGCTTTTGGTCTTGCTGCATAGACCACGTCACCGGAGCGAACACAGGAGCTGGGATGGATGGAAGTGAGACAGAGGGAGCAAAGGGCAAGGTGTACTGGTTCCTTCAGCTTAGCAAATTCGGGAAAATAAAGCACAAAACTTTTGGAGAGAAAGAAGGAAAGAGAGTAGGTCTGTCCCCTTGTGTACCAGCTTGAATCATTCAACACGTGCTCTTTGCCATTGATATTTTGCTTGTAATTAGTCCWGAAAGCAACAACAATACAAGGGTTTGTGATACTATTTTGCTGTTGTTATTTCTGGAAGAGTTTGGCCCGTAAGAGTGCATTTCCCACCTTTCCAAGGCAGTTTATCCCCAAGTCACTGTTCTGCCAAGGCACCCTGCAATCCCCATCTGCCTCCTTCCCCTGTGCCTGGAGAACTGTCAGTTTAACACGTAGGTATTTAATTCCAGACTATTGAGTGATCTGAATTGCCAGCATCACTTTCCATCTGTTTATATCATGTGCTTTTAAAAGAACAGAAAGGATTTGAACTCAGATTTGAATTTCTCTCTCTCTGTCTCTTTTCTGAGCAAATATGGATTAATTTCTCCTTGGTGTTTCTCACCCAACCCCCCGGGCATGTGCAAATCCTGGCGGGTGTTGGAGCCAGGKCTGGCACGGAGCAGATGACCCCGCTCCCTTGCTTTGGATATCCCGGGGGAGCCCTGATGGAGGCACGGTGCTGAGGATGACAAGCAGGGACGCGTTCCCCTGTGCCTTCATCCGTCCAGCCTCTGGCAGGACAATCCTGCCCTTACAAAGATGCAGATACGCT
The DNA here is from genome assembly GCA_030449065.1 of Oceanodroma leucorhoa. Lineage (NCBI taxonomy): Eukaryota > Metazoa > Chordata > Aves > Procellariiformes > Oceanodroma > Oceanodroma leucorhoa. The sequence continues at coordinate 4,104,206 of JASVER010000067.1, forward strand.
GCTGTCACAGGGTCCCTCTCCTCTGACCCGGGCGCTGGAGGTGCTGCAAGGTTGGAAACTGCWGATCTCCCGAACGAGAGGTGGCCGCGTGTCACGCTGGGTGACCGCAGGGGACATGGCAGACACCCGGACAGATCCGGACCGTGCGGCTTCTGGGAGGCTCTCACGTTTACTGTGGGATTGTTGTGAATAATCACTGATTTGGGAAAACACCAATATTCAGGGCAGCGTTTAAGCATGTAGTTAAGTCCCATTAGAGTCAATGGGACTTACGGACACGCTTAAGTTAAGCATGCCTTTAAACACTTTCCTGAATGCATGCCAATAATAATAATTAGTGTATCTCCTGGCAATTACAGAACCATAGGTTTTAAGGCCACRGAGAAACCTGCCGTCTCTCCGGTGTGACCTCCTGTGTTGTGCAGCCCAGAGGATGCAGCACAGGATTTCCCACACGGGGCCCAACGTGAAACGCACGTCGACGGTCCACGGCGGCGCAACGGGTCCTTCCTCCCACATCCGCGCCGGCTGCTCCCGACGCCTCGCCTCCCCTTGCAAGAGAAGCATGTTCCTCTTTAATTATAGCTCCATAACGAGCTCGCCCTGTGCCATGCCACGCCAGCCGGCTCTTCCCGATGGGTGCCGGGCAGCGGGGAGGGCTGGCAGAGCCCGGCGGCCCCCCGGGACCCGCCGCCCATCAAGCAGCTTTGTTCCTCCGGCAGGTCGCCCCGCGCCGGGGCCCTCCTACGGCTGCCTCCCCTGCCCACCCCCACCCCGGCGAGGCATCACAGCTCCTAACGAAACGGAACTGCTGCCAGATGAAATATATTACTATTAAATACTTAATTCTTCTAGTGAGCGGAGAGCAGCCAGTATGAATACGATTATTAAAGAAAATTACTTTGGCTGATCAGATATTTCTGCATACTAATTTCTGACCCTTCTTTCCTCTCTGCTTGCTTCTCATCCCTTAGAGACCAGGACAGATAAAATTCCATCACAAATAGCTGATTACTGGGGCTTGCATTAAAATCAAATTTTTTTTCCTCTCGGCGCTAATGTCCTTGCCTAAAGTAGAGGCAGCAGCTGTCAAAAAAAAAAAAAAAAAAAAGCCTAGAGATTGGTCTAGATCTGAATATCCCTGAACTTTGAGGCTGCTGGTGTTATCATCTGGATCCAAATGTTGAAGTTGTCTCTCTAACCAGCTGGGCTGGCAGGTTTCGAGCGGCAGGGCGGGCAGGAGGGATGCCCGCGGCTCGCAGGCAGCGATGCCGCAGGGGTGGCGGGGGGGTCAGAGCCGCCAGCTCCCCGTTGCCCTTGGCCCTGCCCTACCCCTGCCCCAGCCCTACTTGTGGGGTTGCTTCCAGGTCTGCTTCAGCCAACATCATCCGGTTGCCAGGGAAGAAGGTAGAGGCTAAACTGTGCTGATAGAAGCCGGTGGATTGAACGGGACAGGCGATGGGACAAGCACGGCCTTGATACTCAGTGGGGGGTTCAGACCCATGTGGCTTCACCCCCTTTCCCTGCTCTCCCATACAGCCACTTCAGCAGACGGACRGATGCAGGACCTAGGCAAATATTCTCTCTCCCCATTGAGTCCAACCAACTTCCTTCAAGTTTCTGCATCTGCCACCCATCACCCAGGCCACGGTCAACCTGTCACAGCACAAGGATGCCACTAAAAATAATTCACTCCTGTCTCATCCCTTCCCCACCATCATCACCACCAACTCCCCCCGCTAACGTACCCAACCTGGAAGCCTCCAATTTACCTGCTTTTAAATAAAGACACTTGTAAAGGTGTCACGGTGCTGAAGCCCTAATTACAGCCTGAGCATGTTAATTCCTGGCTCCAGCTCTGCAAGCGCTTGTCGCAATGGGGGATCCTGTCTGCCCTCGTCCTCTCCCCCTGCCTCGGGGAAGTGCATGCAGGAGTGGGAAGGGATCGGGTGCCTGCGCGAGCGAGGGTGACGGTGGGATTCAAAGCTCAACTTTGCAACCTCCAGAGCTCGCTGGAAAGAAGTCCATTTGGGAGGTGAAGCCCATGAGGGTTGAGTTTCACGTCTGACCCTGCTGGACTCGCTACCGGGGATGTGCCCCCATGCAGATGAAGGCAAAAGGGAAAATCCCTTTGCAAAGGTGGTGTGTCCTCCTTTGCYTCCCAGCTGCCCTCAAGCAAGGCTTGGGGCCGTGCCCGGTGGCCCCGGCTTCGGGCACCATCTGGGAGCCCCSGGTCTGCCACGCACAGCAGGCCAGCGCTGCGGCGGCCCAGGGATGTGTGTGCACAAGGACGAGGAATGTTTGTTTTTCCTTATTGACTTTCTCCGAATAAACGCCGGGCAGGCAGAAAGGGGCTCCGACGGCAGCTGTTTACCAAGTGTTTGTGATAAAAAGCCTTCTCCATAGGAACAGGTGGCAATGGGGCTGTCCCCAGGAAGCGCCGAGAGGGGCCTCCGCCGCCTGCCACAGCCAGCTAGTTAGTGTAAAAGAGAAAATATATTTTATACATGGCTCTCGGAGCAGCCAGGCATGGAGTTAAAGCTCAGGAGGTGCAGCTGAGTCAGGTACATGGGCTGAATATTGCTGGGGACAAATGACAGCTCAGAGGAGCTGTGCCCAGAAAGACGGAGCCCTGCTCGGACGCAGCCTCGTGCATCGCTGCGTTGGGGGGCTTCTCCCCTTTTGGGCGTTTTTCCCCTCTAATCTCACACAGGTGCGATGAGCTTTCCTCTAAGGGGCTTTCCCCTGGGTAAAGGGATCGGTCCCAAAGCATAAATTCGTATTTACTTCAGCCTGAAGGAAGAGGAAAGGAGCGGCCCTGGGGTTACTGCCGGGGTTTTGCGCGATACCACAGCAGCAGAGTTTGCTCCTCGTCCCGGGGGCACCATGCTCCAAGCCGGGACTCTGCACACATGGGAAGCGATGGCCCTTGCTCTGCTCCCACACACATCCCAGCCTCACCCTGCCCTGGAAAACGGGGCCGGGCAGCTCCCAAACGCAGCTTTCCTTTCCCAGCCCTCCTCGCCCCTGGCCGGGGTGCGTGCCAGCTCCCCTCCGCCGTGGCGGGGCACCCGGCGCGTGACCGGGCTCGCTGGGATTTGTGCGGTCCCGTGAGCAGGAACATTGGGTTGAGCGAGTTCAGCGGCGGGTGGTTTCATGTTGCATTAACGCGGCCGGTTTTGCGAGGCGGGATTTGGCCTTTGGTGGGGCAGGCAGAGGGCTCGYGCCCCGCTCCTGGCTGAAGGCTGGTTTTGCAGGGAGCAAGGACCAGYGCACGAATCCTAACAGCTCAGCTGGCCGACTTTTTGGGGAAAGCCGATCCAGACAGCGCGGTTGCAAAATTAGCCCTGCCACTAACAACCCAGTAGGACTGTTTTTTCCTTCCTTGGATGCAGACACATCCAGCCTCCTCCAAGGATCCTGCCCGGCGCGGGCGAGCAGAGGCTGGCAGGAGCATTGCGCCGCATCGGCAAGCCCCAAGCCCCAGCTCAGCGCTGGCCAGACCTAAAAATCACTTAGCAGCAACATGCTGGCTAATCTTCTCATCACAGAAGCTTCATCTTGATCTACAACAGCTACAGATGTACCTAAATCCCAACAGATGAGCTTTAGGATGCCTGATGGTGTTGCTATTATTTACAGATGCTGGCAGGTTTGGGTATCCATGTGTTGATTCAATTTCTTTTTCCATCTTGCTGAACGTTCATCCTCAAAAACTCCTGAGCATGCAGTGGTGTAAAAAAGTACTGCCTTTTATCACTGTTGTGATAGGAGATAGAGCGAGCTGGGTTTTCACACCTTCTGCCTCTAAACCAGTCAATATTTTATCTATTATTTCCTCTATTAGCTACTATACATAGGAATGACATTGTACCACCAGCTCTACACTTGTTTGGGTGAGTTAGCAGCAAAGAGGGATGGTGGAAGAATCATGAAGGGGTGAGCAGGAGACTGGGGAAAGGAATTCGGATAGGAGAAAAAAAAGCAGTTATCAGAGGAGAAGAAAATAGAGAAAAGTCTTGTTCTCTGAGGCAGCACTGGCACCTCTTTGCCCTGCCTGGGTTGAGTCCTAGTGTGAAGGTAGAAGGAAGCAAGGGGAACAAATACTTAAAGGGTCAGGGAGAATGGATAGGAAGGGAGATGAAGATAGGAGATGGCACATGGAAGATATTGGCATCATTCAGGAAAAGACAACAAACTTTGGCAGCCAATGCGCCGGGCACTTGGAGAACAAGTAGAAGCCTCAGGAGCAAATAATCCTGACCCAGGGAATTTGTTCCAGCCCTTGGAGCTTTTTGCCTCAAGGTCTCAAGAGCTTGGCAGGATTAAAACATAGTTTGGACATTTATGTGGATAACAAGAATGTCCAATGTGGTGGAAATTAGTTAAGAGGCTGGAAAGATGCTAATCCCCGCTCTTTCAAGACATTTGAACTCTCAGGCCTCTCAGCCGTGATTCATCCCCCCCAGTTTTGTGTTTTGGGGACACCCGTGGCACTGAGCACCCTGTCCTCCCAGTGTGAAGGGGAAGCAGCTCCCGCTTCGCCCACCCCAGGGACCCGATTTCACCCGAGGCCAGAACATTAACTTTGACACTGAAAAGGGGGTATTTTATTACCCGGGAATATTTCTGCATCTCTTGCACACCCTTCCCTACCCCTGCGACAACTGACAGCGGTTTTTCCGGTAACTCTTTGCAGCTTGCCGGGCTGCAGCGGGGGGACGGTGCTTCTCCCACCTGCCACCATCTCACGACGTTTCATGATTCTCCTTCCCATCACACCGCTCATCTGCCGCTTGCATTTCACTGGCTGCAGCGGCCAGTACCCGAGCCCAGACGCGTAGCTTTGYGTTCGATGGACTTCAGTCACTCCTGACACCGGGGGCTCTCGTCCCAACTTGAATTTGTTTAAACTGATCCCTCTTCACTGATTTAGTCTCTGTTTGCGCCAGGCTGAAATGAGGGCCTAACCTGGARAAAAAGGTTTCTAGAGGATGCAATGCTTTTCTTTCTCTGTTCTGTGAGGGGAAAGGGTGAATTCCCAAACTCTTCTCTTCAGCAGCTAAATCTAGCTGGGAAATGCTATCTTTTTGTGCTTGGGGGGAAAAAAGAAGATTAAAATAATAATAAAAAATTTGCTCTCATTTTTATGTGTTTTCCAGTGCACAAACATGATCAACAGTCCTTGCAGAAAAAGATACTTTGTCATGTAGGAAAGGAGTCGGGGTTTATGTGCATTTTTTGACAAACTGCTGAAAACCTGGAGATTTCGCTTTTTGTTCTGACAGAAGCTCCCACTAAACCTAAAAGTCACTTTCCACCGAGGGTGGAAGAGAGAAGGGAAAGAACAAACACACATCACCGGCAAGAGGAGAGTTTGATGCCCGGCGGCACAGTTCGGATGAGCCCCGTGGCTGCGGCGGCCGCGGGGCCGTTAGCCCATGCATCAGGCGACCGCGGCAGGATTTTTCCCAGGGCCCCTTCCCCGTGCCTCCGCGCTGACCGAGGTTTCAGCCTGTCACCTGCTCCCCTGCCACGGGCACGGAGCAGCCCCTCCCCGTCCTTGATAACTCATGGCAGCAACACTTGCACAAATCTTTAATTGTTTAGTTTAAAGAATTGTGTTTTGACCGCAAGGGGATTTTGGCTGGAGCTCAAGAACTGATAATGATATTTTGCTGCCAAGACGTCTTCTTGGCTCTGCCTGTGTTAATGTTCACTTACAAGGAGCTCCAATTAACTGCATCAGCTCTCACAGAGTGAGAGCAAGCGAGAGTGGGAGAGAGAGTCTTTTTGCGAAAGAGAGAGAGAGAGAAAGCAAGAAAGAAAGAGAAAAAAAAAAAAGAAAGAAAAGCAAAGCAAACCAATCAACACAAACAGCCTCCATGCAGCACTTGGCCCACGCAGGAGATGACTTCCAAGACATTAAGCCAGAGCTGCCTCCAGCCAACGGCTTTGTCTCCCTTTGCAAGGCCGTTGCAATGCAAAGGGCAACGCAAAGAACAACCCCCCGCAAGCCGGTTCCAGTGACAACAAGGGGGGGGTGGTGCACCGCGCTGCCCCTTGGGAGCACCTTGGGAGTCTGGGGTGTCTGACCGGGTGGGTGCCTACTGASCCCTGCCCACCCCCACTTTTTGTGGGCGACGGAAGCGAGGAGGTAAAACTGAGGTGTGCTGGGACTGCTCCTCACTGCACCCTCCAGCCTCGGACAGGGCCGATCCGCAGGGCACCACGGAGCCGTGATTTATCCCCCAGCGCAGACACGCGGGTTCAACTCTGCCCGCTTCTCAAGTCTGGCGTGGGGAGACAAATGGCTGGGGAGATGCACGTTTTCGGGCTGCCACGTCTGAGCAGAGACCGAATAACCAAGGTGCAGCACAGCTAAATGGCAGGGAGGCTCACAGAGAGCAGCTTTCACGGGGAGGGGGGTGGGCGCAGTCCCCAGCCCCGTGCAGCCAGCCTGGGTGCGAAACGGGGCACTTTGTGCCTTGCACCCTCGCAGCGCTGCTCCTGTGCCGGCATCGCCCTTTGCCTCGCAGGTGCCGGGAGCTGCCCTCAAGGTTTGAACCCAAAGCCCCGAGGATCAGAGGCTGCAGCAGGGCTTTGGACCAGCTGCCTCTCCAGGGAGGACACGTTTCGGCTTGTTCAGGGGCTTTGGGAGATCCAACTGGGGGATTTCTCGCCTGTGCCCCGGACGGCTTGGCGAAAGGGTCAGATCCTGCCCTGCCGGCTCACATTACATGAAGCCGAAGACAGGAAGATTTAAGAGTGGAGATGCCACACAGTACAGTGTGTTGTTTGTCTGCCTTTGAAATAGGAGTTAGCGAGAGCGGGAGGGAGGGAGGGGGGCACCAGCCTGTTCCCCTGACGTACAGTTCCTTTCTGGCGTTGAGGGGAATTGCATTGACTCTCTTTGCCTCTGTTGCTTCAGGTGCAGCTATGTTTTCTTACATGTTAATTTTTTCCTGTTTTATTATCCTGTCCCTCAGCCGCTACCAGAAACCCTCCACCAGCTCAGGGAATGTTTCCTTCAGCCAGCAGCTGGGATGCATTYGGCCAGGGAGAGCCCTGCCACCGCTGCCAGGGGGGTGGGTGCTCTTTGGGGTGCAAGGACGGGTGGCTCCTGTTGCTACCAGCCCTGAGACAGACCTGGGCAAAGCAGATCCCTTCCCAGAGGCGCTCAGGGTTGGCTCTGACAAGCACCCGTGTGAATAGGGATTTCCCGTGAAGCCTGTGCATCTGCCTGAGATGAGAGCATCTCTTGGTGAGACGCCCTCCACCCTGGGGACCTGCGCTGGCCGCCACAAACCACAGGCAGGATGGTGCCACCTTGAGAGGGCCCTCACACCCTCAGGTATTTGTCCTGTCAGCTGCTTTGCACTGTCAAAACGGGTTGGAAAARGAGCCGCGCTCGGGGCAGAGCTGGGAACGATGAGTCAGGAGCGGGTCTGCTTGGACTGTCCCTGCATCCAGCCGCTGGCACATCCCCCAGACCCACCATGTCACCCCTCTCCCGGTCCCTTGGGTGCTCTGCGTTGCCTTTGGAAAAAAACTCTCCCTATTCATTGACTACACAAGCAGCATAAGCAGATTAAAGTTGAGTGCTACGAATATCCCCCAGCRGGAAACTCCGAGCAATTTATTCCTTCCCTGCGTGGCTCAGCTTCCCGGGAAGCAGGAGCCCTTTCCCTCCCCTCACCCTTTCCTGGCCCAGGCCACAGATTCTCCGGG
>JASVER010000067.1:4112081-4291063 GCA_030449065.1 Oceanodroma leucorhoa
GTGCAATGGAAGAAGAGGCAGATTCGGTGCAATACCCAGACCCAGGGCTGGAGCCCGTTGAAATACGGACGGAGCTGGGATTTCTACCTGCCGCCAGACACGGATCCAGCTGGGGGCGGGGATGGAGGCATCAGACAAATCTTCCATTTACATTTTAATTTCAATAAAATTGTTTTATTTTGTGTTTTATTACAGTGCTGGTGCAATAAAAGCATCCATTAGCCCCAGGGAACCTCTCCTTGCATTAGAAGGTTTCTCAATCAAAGTTTGGGCAGGACAGCCACGCGGCCTCCTGGTTTATCACCAAACCTGCTTAGCGCTCCACAAAAGAGAGGTCTCCTTGATGTAAACCCAATGCGTAAGGTCAACTACGAGCCCTGAAATGCAGCTTGGGCTCCTTTATTTAAATAAACCACAAGGATAAACCTCCTGCAGGTAAGCACTGGGTGTTCCCTACTTATTACAGCTCCGTACCCTCCCTTCAACATTTAAAACCATGAGTCAGATGGAGCCCGAACCCAGAGACTGACTTTAAAAATCATGAGGGTTTTTTAAAGTACAAGGTGTTTATTCTGTGGGTTTTTTCTTTTTTTATTTTCTCCCTTTTAAAATGGAAAACTTCTGGGTGCACTTTTTCAAGCTTTCCTCTTTATTTTAATGGAAGATGCTCTCCTTCCAAGTCAATAAAGATACCCAGGACACAGATTACCATTTGGCCCTCTGCTCATCTGCTGGATTAATTTCAACTAAATTATAGGTAAAGAATGATTGATTATTGTGATGATTAAGAATTTATCCTCATATAATACCCTTCATCTGCAGAGGCACACCAGATATTACAGCAATAGGTACAGGAAAAATTCATGTGTTGATTCGAATCACAAGCCATTGGGAAGGAGTACGGATATCCTGATCCTGCTGCCGAGAGGGCAAAGCYAGGGGCAAAGGACAAAGTGGTGGAGGGAGCAAGGTTTTACAGGGAGTCACTACCAAGGCAGCAATGAGGCAGGTACCATAGTCCCAACCAAGCCTTTGAATCAGTTTTGATGATGTGAAGGTGTATAAAACCTCAGCTTGATCATGCYCAGAGCTAAATGCAGCGATTCCTCCACGCCGCCCTTGCACACTCATCTCTACCCGGCCTGACTGCACACACACACACGCCTGGTCCACCTTTGCAGCCCCCACARACATGAACATGCCAGTCAACCCAGCAGTGAATCATGGTGTTTTTTTCTCCAGGCTTGGAGGTACAGGAGAAATTACTGTTGTTTTGGKTCTGAAATGCTTGGGAGGTGCTGGGTGCCATGGTGCAGCCTTAGATGGATGGGTCAGTTCTCATTCAAACCTCCTGACCCTGTTGGTCCAGGCTGCGGGTCCGCACAGACATCTCACCCTTGTTCATCGTTCTGATTTTCTGTTTCCAACAAGCCTATTTGTGGGCGCCAGCTCAGACACACGTAGAAATGTGGGGCATGAAGTTTCAGCCCCGCGCAGTGAAAAGGGGCTTTTGCTGCGGGGTTCAACAGAGTTGAGGCTCCACTTGGGAACCCACCAGCAAGGACCAGCTAATCTCATGGTCCTCACTGGAGTGAGCTCTCCGGCGGTCCCTGTCGTGGAAGGAGCCCACATGTGGACAGCCCTGATGGGTCTTGGCCATGCCTGGAACATTTCAATTCCTCCTCAGCATCTCTGCTGCCCACCTGGGGTCTGGCAGGTTTTGGCGTGCTGCAGCCAGGCTTGTGGGGATATCCCACCTTCCCCCCCGCTCCGTTCCCGTTCCTCCCCTTCCCACTGGTGATGGATTTATTTCTTTAGCGGAAAAGACAGCCAGTTTACAGTTGGGCTTTCACAAATGCATCTGATAGCGGCGCAGTAGGACAGGAAGATCCCACCCGCGGGGCCACGGCACCCCCCGCAGCCCCCCGAGCCACCCCCCTCTCCAACCCCGGCCCACCGCCACCCCTTCCCCGGCCTCAGACAGTCCTCAAACAACAACTGTCTGCCTGCCCGGCTAATCCCTCACAGGTGACCTCAAGACAGCCGACGCCTCTCGCTAAACTCTCACATTCCTCCGCGCCGCGTTAACCCCTCCGGCACCGCGGCCCAGCCCCCGCGGCGGCGGCTGTGCCGGGGTCCCAACCGGGGGGACCCTTCCCCACCCGCTCCCCTTCGCCGCAGGGCTGGGAGCCGCCTGATGCTGCCTGGATCATCCCCTTTCCAGAGCTCCCGGTCAGAGGTTAAAAGCCTAATGTATTATTATAAAGCCAAAAAGAAAAAGCCTCGCATTCTCCCCTATAAATCTTCCTAACAACCTCGGCACATGTGGGAGCCAGACGATGCCCCAGCCTCTCCCCCCGACTTCGCTCCTGTACCCACCGTGCTTCATTTCATCGCCGCAGCGAGGGGCAGCCCTGGGGCCGCGCTGGTGGCCCGGAGCGAGGGACGGTCCCACGGGGACAGCGGGCAGGAGCAGCAGGCAGGGCTCTGCCTCGTGCCACCCCGCTCCTTCTCCCACTGTCCCTGGCTCCCCCGACATCTGCTCCTTGCCCTTCACCCTGGAGGAGGGAAGGATGCTTTCGCSTCTTTGGCCAGCGGTGGGTCTCCGTCCGTGTCCTCAGCGGGATGTCCCAGGCCAGGCACAGCCTTCTGATGTCCCCGCTCCCAGGGCAATGGGACTGCGGGAGTTGCAAGGCTGGGGACGATGGGGAAGCTTAGAGAACTGGATGTTTTCGGGGCACCCATGGGGAGGAAGCAGGGCAGGCACGTCCCAGGGCTTCGTGGCACCCCACGGTGCCGCAGCCCTGCTCCCGGCCTGGTGCCTGCCTGGACAGAGCTGCTGTCACGGCCCGCAGCGTTCCCAAAGGTCCCTCCGTGCTATTTGGGTGGACGGCAGCTCTGCCATCTCTCCTCCCTGCCACTCTGTGCTTTTATTTTTCTTCTCTTTAACTCAAGCAAGACCTCAGGAACCAAATTATTTCTAGTGTAAATAACCTGGCTTCAGCAGGTCCGTGCCGGTAACGCTGGACCACCGGCTGTTTGATCAATGGTAAGCGTTTAATACCTGTGTGGAGATTTGCTACMGCATGACAACATCTGTGGGGAACAAAGGCTCGGCTTTTCTCTTCTTCTCTTTTTTTTTTTCTAATATATACATATATATTTTTAGGAGCGATGCCAAAGTTTCCGGAGATCAAAGCGAAACCAGTGTCCAGAGATGATCGAGACAATAAAACGGAAGAAAGAAAAGAGAAAGGGGGAGAAGAAAAGCAGGCTGAGACGGGAAGGCTGCGCGGGAGCCGGGAGCTGCAGCCGAGGGTGCTGCGGGCGCTGCGCAGGCTGCACCGTGCCCTCTGCTGGCTGCGGCCACCCCCGGGCCCGGCCGTACCCCTGCCCCGGGACCTCGGCGAGCCCTCGGTACCCCATGCCCCCATCCCGTTGCTCCGCTCCGGCGGGCGCGGGGCAGCTCCCCAAATCGCCAAGGGCGTACCCCGCCTGCGCCCAGGCTCCCCGCCGCAGCCCCAGGGGGACGGGGCGACTGCGAGGGGCCGCGGCTGCTGCTCGTGCCTCCTGGTACAACACGGTTGTGCCAGGGGGTAAGGGAGCGGGAGCAAAGAGGGGACCCCGAGACTGCAGCCCCAGCTTCYCCCCGCGGATGCCAGCCCAGGGTCCGGCCCACGCACAGCGTGGAGATGTGCCGGGGCAGAGAGCGCAATGGGAACGGGGCGAGGGGAGGCATTCGAAGCCCGGCAAGGTTGACTTTACGGGCAGGGTGGACGAGGAGCCTAGGAAGGGTTACCTTGCAGCTGGGGACAGCCGCTGCTTTACATGCTGCTGTCACGTTTCTACCCAAAAACCAATGAAGCTTCCAGGGTGGTTTCCTGGGGAGCAAAGCAGAGCGATGCTCTTTCCCCCTTCATAGACACCTTTCTAGGGTGGGGAGCAACACTGCCCCAAAAGTCAGCCCCGATGCCTGGGGATGCCAGGAAGGATCCACAAATGGAGCACGTGGCCCACGCCCGAGTTACGACTCCATTGGTTTCAATTAGCTGGGGTTTGGTTTTTTCCTTCCTTCGTTGCATCCTCCACATTTTCCCCCAGACTTCAAGCAAGCCTGAAACTCCAACTAAACAGAGGCCTATAAATCACGGCCATTTCCCAAGCTTTTGCATCCAAGCCAAGAGAAGCCATTGATTTATTCTTATTTTTGAAGCAAACCAGTCCATGGGCCAACATTTGCTGGAAAGCCAGGATAGACCCAGACCGGAGCAAACTGCTGTCGCCCCCTTCAACACCCAAACTCCAGATCCGAGAGCCTGGCCCCTTGTCTGACCCAGGTCATGGTTTTGGGTCTCTAAGGAAGCTGGCAGAGTTGGCGAAGACCTGGGGAACAGATGGGTCTTTTACTCAGGTCCTCCACCTCACTGGGGCTCGGGTTGGACTCCTCCATCACTGCACCAAGGAGCAATTTGCACCCCTTGTCTTTGCCTTTGCAAGCCCTATGGAAACAGCCTCTCCTGAGCCCCATGGAGAGGAGCACTTCTTGTTACAGCTCAGCTCTCCCCGCCATCAGATCCGCCTTTAACTCCCCTGCTTTAAATGCCCAGAGTGGTGTGAAAGCAGCTTTCTCACCTGGATGTGCTGAGCAGGCTCTTTCCGAGAAGAAAGGCCCGCAAACAAACAAAACAGCAGGATTTGTCTGTGAACAAACTGTGAACTGCGACGGAGCGTCTTTCAACCTCCAAATCCACCTAAGCACCGAGCGCCAGCCGCAGATCGATCGTGCTGATCAAAAAAATGAATGTTTCAAGGGTTCACCAGATATCCCCAAGACACTGGTTATTTGGTAACTTATTCTGTAAACATCCAGGCGCGGCTCACTCAACTTTCACAAGGTATTTGTTCTCGGCTCTCAGCTCTACTTTCTTAAGGCTGTTTTTGAGCTTTGCCATCCAGCTCTTCTCTCCCTGCCTTTGGCTTAGCTGAGCTCAGCGGCTGCAGCGGAGCAGATATTTGGGTTGGGAGAGGGGCTCGGTCCTGACCGCTTGATCTGGGCAGAAGTAGGGCTCTAATCCTGACCATTAGGAAATCACGGCTCATGTCTCCCCCACCTGAGGTAGCAAGCTTAAAAATCATCAAGAAAAATCAGTGTTTACTTTCTGGGTTTCACGTTGCTCCAGTTCATATTTTTGAGCTTTATCTCAGCCACAAGGACAAGAAAATATTTTTTTTATAAAAAAGGAAAGAGACGAGATTTTCACGTAACCACACGATTCCTGAGGCTTTAAACATCTCCAGATTTTGGGAGACTCACAATAAAAATCCTAAGGATTAGTAAAATGTTGGGCTGCTTAGTTTGGCTGGTCAGTGCGGCCCAGAGCGGCGAAGAGCCCACACGGAAAGGTCTGAATCCGGGTTTTATCCAAGGCACAGGACGTGTTTGCAGCTGGGGCTTTGGTGTTGGCTTTTTTCTTGGAAGAGCCGAAAAAAACTATTGCAACAGCCTCTGTGAACGCCGGCGAGCTCTGGATTTGAGAAAAGCAATCCACCAAGGTTTAGGTAAATTGCATTAGTCCCTGTGAGGTTTCCCCTCCCAGCCCACTCTGTTGCACTGCGCAGCCGTGCAGCACCCAGCACACCGGGTCCCCAGCAAGCAGGTCCCCAGCAGGCCAGGACAGCCTTGCCCAGGTGATCAGGCTCCACGTACCTGAGCTGTACCTGGACCGCTCACGGGTCCAGTGCAAGTGGGATATCCACCTCCACAGCCTCAAGCTCAAGCACATCTCCTTGCCTTTCCCCAGCCCAAGACATCCGGCGAGGGGTGATGGAGAGAAGTGATGCGATGAGCGGGTCAGAGTTTACTACCCGCCGCTAAGTCCCCGCTGGTGCTGGCTTCAAGGCTCTGCGCACAAATCTCCCCTCCATCCCCGCAGCCACACTGCCCAAGGGAGGACTGAAACCAAGGGCAAAAGGCTTATTGCCCTCCGAGCCTGGCGCTGGATCCATCGATATCAGTGTCTTGCCTTAGCCGATCTTGAGAGATAAGTGAATCCCCCGCGCCGCCTGACAGGCGGGTAGACATTAATAATTATGTACTATTTAAGGCTGATTGAAAATGAAGAGGTGGAGGTGTTGGGACAGATGTGGCAGTGCCAGATGGATTGTGATTAGATTAGCACCGTTCCATTTGACGGGATCTGAACCATGCTTTAATCATTTATTGTGAAAGCTCAGCTCCGCGCCGGCACGCGGGCGCGCGTTGCCCTCCCTGTTGCTCCGCTCTTGCGACATTTGTTAGTTTGGATCACCCTGCTACAAGTTGTCTTTACTTGAAACGTGTTGTGTTTACAGCCGGTATTTCAAACCCCGATCCCTCCCCTCTGCCTCTCATCTCCTTGTTTGTACAAAGCCTCCTGCAATTGCCGAGCTGAGCCTGTTAGTCACTGCCGTCGTATAAACAACACGGGCGAGCAGTCATCTCCTCTGCCATGAAACGAGTCACGTAAGTGATGAGTGAGACCCTGACCAAAGAAGGGCCCAGCGGASAAAACTCAAATGGAGCTGGATGTGCTCCTGGAGCAGCATTTTCGCCCCCTCTGCTGCCTCCGCTCCCGGCTGGATTCAGAGCACCCCGTCCCATCCCGGCAGCGCTTGGCCTTGGGTGGGCATCCCGCTCCTCTATGACTAGCCTATTTGCACCAAACACATCAAAAAAGTGCTTTGCCAGACCATGCCGCAGGACAGAAGCCGTCGGCTGTGGTACAGAACAACGCAGCAGTCCAGGAGGACAAGGGAAAAATAAAATAAAATGCCAGTACCCACTTGAGATCCCTGGAGCAATAAAGGGAGGCAGAACAGGATTACCTGGGCAACTGGAAACTAKCTCAAGACCCTCACTGGCGGTGTCATGCAATTTTAATTATCGTAAGTGGTCTGGATCTCAATGGATGGAAAAACTTATTATTGTTATTATTCCCTTCAAACGTGATAGGTTTTAGTTAAACACATATCCATATCTATTAATCATGCAACATTTAAGATGGAGCCAAAGTAATTAGCCAAGATTTAGACTGCAGGGATCACCTTAAAATAAAACATAATGCAGTTGCCTCCCTGTAGCCCTTATTCAGCCATTCGTTTTTAGATTTTACTGTTCCCTGGATGTTAAACTTGGGGCGTGCGGGGGATAGGAACCTTTCGGATCCCAAAGTCCAGCTTCCCTGCATCCTGACAAGCATTTCTGGGCGGATGGTTGTCTGATGCTGCTGTGCTGATCCGAATTTGCGGAGATGCAACAGAGGTGGTTGCATCTCAGTGGCAGTGAAGGAGGCTTCTGCATCTATGTGACGTTTGTGAAGCACGTCCAGATGAAAGGCAGACTAACTGTAAGCTATTATTATACTGTCTAATATAGTTTAATATGTGTGCGCTACTTTCTATAGAGTGCAATACAATCAAAACCACATTACTTCTCCATGTGGGTAGTTTTCGTGCGTTGACTTGTTTCCAAAACAGATGTGGATTCTTAGCAAGGTCTCCCGCCCCTCTCCTGAAAGAGGATAAAATGTCATCTTTGCTTATGTGTGCAAAACCAAAAGGCCCATAGGAACAAACCTGCCATTTCCAAGTAGGTCAGGGGCTTGTGTGGCCCAGTGTCCCACCCCGAACCTCAGCTCTTCCCACGTTTCCAAAATGGGTACAAAGAGGTCTCATAATGAGCGAGAATGGGATAATTCATCTAGCTGCTTGCCCTAACCTCGGCCCGTCCACGCTGGTGCATGCCCCAAGGCACAGAGTTAGAGCTTGTTATTCTCTCTAATGCGACTTCAGAAGTTTTGGGGGTTTTTTTGGTAATGCTTTCTGTTGCTTTCTAGACCTCTTCCTAGCCCTGGCCTCGAAACCCCGAAGTCTGCGCAGCTCTAGAAACTGCATTCAAATAACCGGGATCCCCTGTGGACCCACCCCTCATTTTCCAGAGTTTGGAGAGCACCATTCTGCCAATCCTGCCCTGAAACACTCAGGTTAAGCTGACCAGGCTTCCCCTGAGGGTTTAGGGCTGGTGTCCTGGTTTGGGACATCTCTCATCACATCGTGGCTCTTGCGGTGTCCGCGGATGGCTGCGAACCACCAACAAAGCATCACCAGAGCCCCCTGCCACTGGGGTCTGTGCCAGCGCCATGGGTCTCGTTGGGTTTCTGTGCCTCATTTCAGCTGTGTGAGAAACCAGTGCTRGAGCTGGGGAGGGGGGAGGCTGGGGGGGGATCCAGCCTTGCCCCACTGTGGCTAAGCAGGACTTTTCCCCCCCACTATCACYGCCCAGGCCGTGTGCCCTGGGATCAGCGCGGGAGCGTGGGATGCACCCAGCGGGGCAGCCTTCCCGAGTAACCCAGCCAAAACCCGCCGCACGCCGTCTATGGATGCCTCTGTTTCCACACAGCCTGCAAGGGGGTTTCCATCAGGAAATGCCGAGTTCCCGTCTAAAGGACACTCCCTTCTTCCAGTCTGGGTTGTTACATGAGAGGTGAGGACTGGGCAGATCCCTGCGTAAGATTACAGCATCCCAAGACCCGGGGTTGAGCAGCTGGTGCGAGCTAGGAGTCAGCAGCAGGGCAAGGAGAGGAGCTGGGCTCCAGCGAGCATCCCAGGAGAAAGATCTCACAGAGGGAGGAGTTGGGACAACAGGAACGGAAGACGTAGGCTGTCCGAGGAGGGGACAAGGGGACAGACAAGCCCCGCATCCTCCCTTCCCCGCTCCCCCGGGGCAGGGAGGGCTCCAGCCGGAGCAGCTCTTGGCGGCTGCACCTTGCACGGCCGCCCGCTCCCAGCCCGCCTCCCCCGGCTCCGGCCGCCTTCCCGCCCAGCCCCGGCCCCGGCGCGCTCCCCGCCACACGCTGGCCGCCGGCCCAGCCTCGCGGCTGCGAGCAGTGGGTCTTGCCGCTTTACTCCTGTTTACAGAAATGGGAATTTGCATGATGAAAATAACCTGGGACGGATTTTGATTTTACTGCCCTTGGCAGAAGGCTTGGAAAAAACCGGTGCATAGTCAATTACTGGAATTTTTAAACACAAATAATATTTTATGTGATCAGCAGGCTGGCTCGGGGCCTGGGCACCGCGCTCCAACGGCACTTATGAAAGGAACAAGCCATCAATTGTGCTGCCGCGCACAGGAGCCTGTGGGCAGGTGCAGCCCGTGTTGACCTTAGCGCACACAGCCCGCTCGGCTCGCTTAACCCGTGAGGTATGGGCCGGAGATTTGCGAGCCTCAGACTTGGCTCTTGCTGCCTTGCTCTGGCTGGAAATTTCTTCCCTCCCTCCCCTTTTTTTCCACCAGAAACGCAGGGAAGCATCATCTCTCGGTAGACACGGAGAGGGGGGATGTCCGAGGCTGGGACACTCGTTCCTGGGGCTGGTGGTGCAGAGCGAGGTGCCGTCCATCACACCTCGCCAGAGGCACCCTGGAGAGCCGGGGCCCATCCCTATGGTAGCTTCCGAACCTGTCGCCAGTGGGGAAGGGGTTAACCAAAGCAGGGGCCCCATGCATTTCCCCCAAATCCCCACCATCCTGGCAGGCTCCCCAAACCAACAGCCCTGGGACCTCATTCCCAGAAACGCTCGAGCCGGGAAGGCGGGTTCCAGGAAGGACCTGCACAAGCCAGCGAAGCCGTAACGTGGTGCAGGAACCTCCCTGGCAGCCACAGACCCTCCTGGGACGTGTTACTGGGATCAAGGGAATTAGGGGAATTACACTCCCCTCGCTGTTAGGCAGCTGGGGCAAGGACAAGTGGTGAGGCGGTATCGGCAAGGCTGAGAGTTGTGTTTATCCATTGAGGTACTTATATGGTTTCTATCCCCGGAGAGGGAGAGCGAGTGAGATGACTTAGGGAGGCAGAACAATATTAATTCATTAATTTATCACAAATACTTCTTATTTTAAAGCGCTGGGCAGTGAAAGGGCTTTAAATTTCCAGGACTACTGCCAGTTTCCTCCTTCTCTGCTGTACTCGCTTTAAAATCTTGCCCCACGGGTCCCCTTGGCAAACGCTCGGCTGTATGGTGCATTCAGCGCTGCTGCTTTCTGCAACTCCATTGTGAAACTGCCCCGGAGGACCAGAGCCCTGCAGCAGCCGGGGTTGTATGTGTAAGAGCTGCTGGCAGAGGCTGGAGGGTGCGATCCCTTGGCAAAGTGACCACTTCTGACTTCAAACAGCTTCAGATAACAATGATGAGGATGAGGAGGATGATAATTGCCTGCCTGCTTTGTTCAGAAATAGGCTTTAAGAAAAAAAAAAAGTGCTATTGTTGTTGTTCCAGGGCCAAGGGGAAGAAAAATTCCTTCCCCGTTTAAGGATCTCTAACACCTGGGTAGAGTTTCACTTCTCTCAGCTGCCTGCTTCAAGGTTTGATAGCTACTTCCTAATAACTCCGGGCTGGATCCAAAGCTCACTAAGTCAGCCGGATTCTTTCCATTCGTCTAACGCTGATCAGACCTTTCTTGGCTGATTCGAAATCATTTGACACCCTGAGTGTGTGTGTGTACATGTAAGAGCGAGAGACTGTTTTCAAGTGGCTTCTTGAATGACTTTTAGTGTGCGCTTAGCTGGGGCAAAAATCGATTGCGAAAAAGCTCCCTGTGAGTCTCCGTGTGTCGGTGGCACTGGGCAGGGGCCGTTGTGTTCGCCTTGCCCAGCTGAAGACACACGCGAGTGTTTCCTGCCCGGCACACGGGCGCTCCTTGCCCGCTCCCTGCCCTTGGGAAGCCTCTGCCATCAGCTGGCCGCGGTCGCTCCTGGCTGCGGGGAGGAGGAGGCTCTCTGGCATGTCAGGCAGGCTGTGCAATGCGCTCGTGGCCTCCGTCCAGTAGATTTCAGCTGTTTGTTCTCGGCTGGTGCAGGTGAAAGCTGCTGGGACCGAGAAGGCGGCTCCGGAGGAAGCGGTCTGGGTGACTAAGCTGGATGCTCTCCTCTGAGTCAGGGCCGTCCCCCGTGCACTCTCGCCGAACCGCAGGGACCACGCAAGCCCGGTGCTCGCTGGGCTTTCTCCACCCCATCGGCACTGACCCTGTCCAAGTGTCGCTGTTCCTGAAGGCTACTTGGATGGGATCTCTTGGCCGGCTCCAGCTATTGCAGAAGCTAAAGAGGTGTTGCAGGAAGAGCCATGTGAACCCCCTGGCCTGGCTCAAACCGCGTTCCTCTCTATCCCTCGACCGAATTGTTATGCCTGGTTGCTATGAGCTGCTAAACAGATGCTGCACTGCCCCCAGCGAGGGCTGCATCTCATTAGGGGAAGAAATGAACCCTTTCAACAGTGGTCACAATCTGTAAAGGCTTTGGGATCTGTCCAGACCTTGGTGGTGGTCAGCCAGGGCTGACTCTACACCCATAAAAGGGGCTTTGGGTCCCAGAAACTCAACACAAGGCGGTCTTTGAGGGAGCACGGCAACATCTGAGCTGGGCTGGGGAAAACAGCTGGGAAGGAAGAAGCTTGAACAACAGGTCCCAGACATGCCTGGCACACTCCAACAAGGCTCTTGGCAAAAGCGTGACCCCCGGAGTGAGCTTCTTCACTTTGCAGCGTCCCAGCCTTGTTGGGCTTGTCCACGGCACAACAGAGGTGACTAAAATCCATGTATGGGCTGCTCTATGCTCGGATGAAAACGTGCAGTCGGTCTGTGATCATTTACGTGCACAGTACACCTGACGGGGTACGCAAGGACTTGGGTCCAGGGGCATAAAATACGTAGAGAGGTTTGTYTCCCGCATCATGTGAGCTTGGCACGGCCAAATCTGTCTGTGGCGCGTGCGATGGGTCTGCCACAGCAGTGCCGGTGCCAGTACGGAGCGTGATGGGTACTGAAGTGCTGGCCGGTGCCTGTGCCTCGCTGCCCACCGCAGCCCCGCCGTGGACAGGGAGCGAGGTGCCACCCCTGCGTGCACACCCATAAGCGTGTGTCCCCCCTGCACAAGCGTGGGCACCCGAGGGCCCGCACGTGCGTGTGCGCAGAGCGCGTGAGCCTCCATGTGTAAACACGGCAGCAGGGAGAGCGCTTGCAGCCCCCAAACTTGGCATTCCCTGTGCAGCGCAGTTGCAAGGTTAAGTAAATATCTGACTGCGAGCTGAGGAAATGAGTCAAAAAACATTGAGAAAGAAGAAACCCAGATCTCCGGAGAGACAGACTCCGTGAACAGCCTGTCCTTATTGTGACTGCGTGTTCCCGGCCTTCCTTCTCCTAACCAAGCCTCCTTGACCTGCTTCTTTTCAAACCGCCACGCCAAGGGGACGAGCAGAAGAGAAAAGAAAGCCCAGCCAGCTCCCTGCCCACCTCTGAGACCAAACCACCGGGGCTCTGCCTGCCTCTGCCTCTCGCATCCCTTTGCGCCGTACTCCRTGCCCGGGTGCAAGGAGGGGGCTGCGTCTCTTCCCCGAATCACACTTTCATTTGGAACATGTTCCGGCACGAGGAGTTCCCTGTTTTACCTGGGGAAATCCCAGAGCTGGGAAAACGTGCCCAGGTGATGACAACCCCCTCACACTCTCTGACAACAGAATGGGAAGCTGGTGAGCACTATTTGAATGGCATCCAGGAAACGAGATGCAGCGTCTCCAAGACATCTAAAAAAAGGCTGAGAATAAAACAAAAACAGCAATCACGCCTGATGGGAGAGGAATTGGATTCTGGCCTCCCCTCTGCTTCTCCCCTCCTCCCCCAGCCTTCTGGAGGACCAAGTTGAATGCAGCTGGCTTAGTTTGGCTAATTGGCTCTGTCAATCATGTGTCAATCAGGTCGGCTCACACAGCCGCTCCTGCCCGGGCGAGAGAAGTGTTAAATCTGAGGGACTGCTGGCTGGGAAAGCAAAGGTGACCGGCAGCTTCTGATGTGGTTTGAGGAAGGCATTAAAGCTGATGAGTTTTTAGAGGGAAGCTGTGCTGGAGCCGGTCTCCAGCACTGCTTTGCTGTRCAATCCTAGGCAATTTGGTGCCTCAGTTTCCCCTTTCCTGAAGGGACCGAGGCTGACCAGAGGGACCCCAGGGGAACACTGCTGGCTGCAAAAACTAGAGACACAGGGCTGACAAGCCTCATGTTTGCCTGATCACACAGATTTAAGGTTTCATTCTTTGTTCCATGCAAGGTCCTGGGGTCACTGCCCCCCTCCTCTGGCAATGTGTACTTAGAAATTAGGTACCAGGCAAGAAGGAGATTCCCCCTTTCTCCTCTGGGCAAGCAAGCAAAGGGTTAATCCAAGAAAGTTTTTTGGGAGGAGATGGCAAAGGTTGGCAGAGATCCCCCTTCTGTGTCACAGGAAGGAAGCGGTTAAGCCGGAGGTGCCACCTGGGAAGCAGAGACAGGTCTGAAGATGCTTTGCCAGTTACTTCACTGTATAAACAGCTTTTCCTTCCTGTCCCCCAACACTATCTCTCCGTGATACACTAATTAGCCAAAGCATAAACCAGACAAAAAGGAAAGAAAGGAAGAAAGAACGGATTCTGGTGCTGCTTTTCACCGCGTGTTGAGAGATCTGGCAGCAGTGCAGGGAGGGGACAGATGCTGCTGCTCTCTTTGCCCGAAAACAAAGGAGGAGAAGATTACACTTGGATTTCGAGTTTGTTTATGGCGAGATCAAACCCTCTGCAATCTCTTGTCTGGCTTTCAAGTGGCAAGAGCCTCGGGCTCCGGACTGTGGGGATGCAGCCTCCTYGCTGCGGGCCTGGCGGGGAGCATGTGCCAGGTGGGTACCTGCCCGGACAGCGGTGGCACTGGCCMCCCCCCCGAGGACTGATGTCACGAGCTGGGCACTGCTTTCTGCTGGCGCTTTCTCAGCTTTCTCCCCCTTTTTAGAGGAGGGGAAACTGGGGCACGGGGTGACTGGGCGCACACATCCCAAGCGGTGGGTGGGGAAGGGATATGTGTGGGTAGGGGGGGAGGAAGCAGRGTAAGCAGGCAGGGTTGTGCGGACCTGGCGAAGGATGCCTGGGGTTTAATTTCTTGTCGCTGGGAATTAAGGGATGGGCGGACGTTGCTGTGAAGGACAGCGTAGCGGAAATATTTGCTGGTGCTGGTCCAAAGCTGCCCCCCAACCTGTACCAGCCACCTGCTTGGCCCACACACCAAATCCTTCACCCCAGCTGTGGTCAGGCCCATGGGGGAAAGCCCTGAACCCCTCCTTCTTTAAACCCCTCCACTGGGCATCATTCAGGGATCCCGACGGAGCCCCGCAGGAGCGACTGGCCCCAAGAGGGCCCTAAGGATCCCCTAAAGCATCTTGTGAAAAATCCTGCCCTGCTCCCCAGACTGGAAGCTCAGGGAGGGCCGGCCGGGCTGGCACGTCTCTCCTACAGCACTCAGGCACCCTCGCTTCCCTCTTCCCGCTGCAGGCAGCGAAAACAGGAGCTGTATCCAGATCTCCAGCAAAACTCTCTGATGCTTTAACCACAAACTGCCGCCAAGCACATTTGGCGACGAAGGAGTTAAAAGCTCTGGGCCGAGCAGTTTTCTAGCCTGTGGCTTCTTTCCCCCCCCTCTTCCCCCCCCCTTGGTTTACAAAAAACCACATTATCAAAAACCTGCCTGGAATCCTCTCAGCCAGTGACACAGAAAATTCACATTGCGGAGGCTGCCAGGGCGACAACAAATAGCAACAGTAAATACAGCTGCCTGGAGCTCCCCGGCCGGTGCCCTGCCCGCGGGCTGGGGATCGGGGAGGGCGTCACGCTCCGACACGACGCGCGTTGCCTCCAGATTTCTAGAGGACACTCCGCTTTCTTCTTGCCTCTGCTCAGGCGCCCGCAGCTCCCGGACTTGTCCTTCGGAGGAGTCACAGAGCCAGCCTCGCGTCCCCTGCCCCGGCAAGCGCAACCGGCCGGCCGGTTCCCKTTGAAGCACTTCATCTCCCTCCTTTTCTCTTTCATTCCTTTGCTTTCCATCTCTCCAGGGTTATTCTCYTCTCCTGAGCCCCCGTGAGCCTGAGGCAGGGGCACTGCAGACCTCACCCTCCCAGCAGCTCCCAGGGGATGCCCTGGCACAGCCCGGAGCGGGCTCTGAGCCGTCCCCAGGGCAGTCCCTGGGCGGTCGCAGCAGCAGCAGGACACACGCGTCTGCATCGTGCGATCCCCTGCACAGAGGTGGGCCTCGGCTGACCCCCTCCACCTTGTTGAGGCTTTGGGCAGGACCCCGGGGGGCCAGGGAGAGACGTTCTTACAGGGAAATCACCGTCCTCTCCACCGAGGAGCAGCTCAGCTATTCCTTTGCTCACCAGCTTGACGCTGCATCTCTACCCGCTCTCTCCTCCGTGCATTACCGCTGTCTTCCCCTTCCTCCTTTTTGCACATTCCCCTTTTCCTTCCCCCTCCAGCCATCACTCAGCACTTCACACATCTGCCACACTCGCATTAGCAACAGGTAACCAGGCCACGTCTGGCCTAAAACCGGTAATGCTAAAGGATATATATTTCCTTCCAGTGTCACTTTTTTCCCAAGTCGCGGCAGGTTCCCAGCCCTGCTCTGCATATCTGATGTTTATTTTAAATCGGTTGCCGGGTGGAAGCTGTATCCCTGCAGTTCCTGTTCTTAATCTCGGCTTTTTTCTCCTCTTTTGCTTTCTTTCCTCCCTCCCCGTTCACAAAGTTTAATTTGTCATTGGGGTCACCGAGGCAGCTGCAGGAGGAGGTACGGTGGGACTGAGACCGCCCTGCTGTTAGCAGGACACCCGGGGACCCCCAAGGAGCAAGAGAAGGGGTGACCGGAGGACAGGGGCTTCAGAGGAGGGCTCCTGGCAGGTCTTAGCAAGCGCTGGACTGGGCTCCTGCTGCTCCCCACCTCCTTGGTGCAGCCCCGGCCCAGAAGATTTCTGAGATGGAGCCCTTCACAGTGCTGTTCTAATTGCTCATCTTTCCCATGCTTTACACCTCRAACCTCATCCATGGGAATGAACCCGACTCCACTTAAAATCAGCACCACAAACCCCACCATTAAGTCAAAGCAATGAACAGAGAGGTAGAATTAAAAGCCAATTATATAAAAGATGGGAAAGCTTCCTCTTGGCTTAGCAGGAGGGCACGGAGCAAGCCTGGACATCCACACAAATAACTGCCTCCACGGGGTGATTTTATACCAAACCGCTAATTGCTGTGTTACCCAAAAGGGAATCCTGCGGGCGGCTGCACTGGTTCCCAATGTTTGAGAGGGGCTGGTTGCTATTAATCACTTGTATTACGGTAGCCCCAGGAAGATCCAGGACAGCCTCTCTAAGCCGTGCTGTCCCCACCAGGACACCCCACAACACAAGGGAGGGAGAGGCACGGCCAGATGCCACCAAGGTCACAGCAGGTGCGTGGCATGGCAGGGACAGAAAGGACAGGACGGGGTCTTCCACCTCCCACCTCGGGCTCCTGGCATTATACATCTGCCTCCCAGTGCCTCGTGGTGGGGAAAAGAAAGGAAGATGGAGAGGATGTAGACAACGGGCCGCCTGAGGGGTTTGGGAGGTGAGATTTATGAGGCTCTGTCTTGGAGTAGCTTCCAGGAAGGGGAAAAAGAAAAAAAGCTCCTTCAGGTGGCTGGAGATCTGTCTTGCTGGTGATAGCAGAGATCTTATCCTGCCAGTCTGCACAGAGGAGGGTCTCGTCTCTCAGGGATGCTGCAGAGCCCTTGGGAAGGTGCCCTTCGCTGCTTAAGGTGGCTTAGTGCCGTGTCCCAGGCACAGGCAAGGGGACTTCCCTTTCCCGCGGGGAAAAGCCCTGGCAGGCACCGGTTACCTGCCTTGGACACTGCGCTGCTGATGTGGCCGCTGGTGCGCTGGGGAGAGGCGATGCTCTAAGGGGGGGCAAACCCCGGGGTTACCCAAGGCACAATCCTCCCCAGAGAGCATCTGCCGAATGTCCCGTGTCTCCCAGGCCGCTCTGCGTCCTGCTCTCAAGGGTTTGCGTGGCASCAATTCATCCTGAAAGCCAAGGACAGGGAGCCGAGGAAGCCAGCAGAAGGACAACGGGGAGGTGAGGGCAGGGCGGTGTGCCCCAGCTCTCCCYGCTCATTCCCTGGCTAAGCGAGGGCTGAACACAGTGGAAGGAAGAAAGAGCAAAGCCAGGAAAACTCCTTCCCCATCATATTTACTGAACTGCTCTGAGTTATGACTGGAGGCCAAGATCTGGCTTCAGGCGATTGCCTAAATCATTTAGGAGCTGACAAGGTAGGGAGGGGGGAAAATGTTCTTGTAATTCTTCAGTCTGAGGTACATTAAGGAGCCATAAGCCATGTCGAGAGCTTGAATTACATTAGAGAGATTATCCTGTTACAGTTCATAATCCTGGATAATATACCATCCCGCAGCACACCTGCCAATGATAAATCTCGCCCCGTAATGGGGCAGTCGTGACCCTGGCGGTCCTGTAGCCCTCTTGGCATGGAGCGGTAGCACCGTGCAGACAGATGGAGTCAGGAGGGAGAGCACGGAGGAATAACAGCCTGGCAGTGGTGTCTGCGCCGAGGGAAATTCACAGCCGGGCGGCTCCTCGCAGTTCTCGGCGTGCTGCGATTCACCGAGCTGCGGCAGGTCCCCATCGACCTGCGGGCAGAGCAGGCAGGGGCCAAGAGGGACCTATGTGAAGGACACCTGGGGTCACCTGTCTCCATAGGGAGCCATACGGGGCCCCAGTAAGTATGCTGGGACCCACTGGTGGGGCTGAGGACGTGCCACATGCCAAAGCCCGCAGAACAAGGAGGGGAGCCCAGCAGCCAGACGGAGAGCAGCACCGCCGGCCAGAGCAGGACATCTCCCCGAAAAGAGGGGATTTCTGGCACGAAGCATCACATGTCTTTCAGTGAGCAATGGGGAGGGATGGGGCTGAATCCCAAAGGGATGAGGGAGAAAATCTGCCCTAGGAAACAGCCTGTCCTTTTGGAGCAGGGTACCACAAGGAGTTAAGCTGTCTCGGCCCCTCCCGAAAAGTGGAGCAGTGGGTGGGATTTGCAGCCCGGAGATCCTAGGGGTGGTGGGGTCTCCTGGCAGGGCACTGCCTCGGAGCCTTTCACCCTTTATGCCAGCGGCATTTGGCTGCCCATAAAGGTGSAGCTGTGCCAGAGGCCAACTGCTGCAAGTCCAGGGGACAGCAGGCACTGCCGGCTCCCTGGGACTGGGACCTTCAGCTCTGCTGCAAGATGTTTGCCTTTCTCCAGCATGTATAACTCCCCTTCCCATGCATTAGGAAACAACCCAGAGACCTGGCCTCCCCTCTCCATGGCCTGTAATCTTTTGCAAGAGGCCAGCAAGCTCCAAGCCTCCTCGGGTCTCCTAACTCCTTCTTAGCCTACASCCTTGACTGTTCGGTCTTGGTCATCTCCCAGCCGTGCTGCCCTACTCCACCGACTGCAGCCCCGGGGCTACAAGCCCCCGTTGTTTTGGATCTCCAGTCCCCCTCCAGCCCAAGCTACTTCTTTGCCCTTGAGACCATAAATCCTGCTGTCCCCCTTGATGTGAACTGACCATGCAAACATGACCAGGCAGCTCCTGCTTCTCTGCCAGGCAGCTTCTCCCTCCTCCAGCCCACATTCCCCTGCACTGGAAACTGCAACTGCTCCGTTTAAGTCTCCCAACACATCCCAGGGGAGAACGCTCTGTCCCTGAGGCCAGCCTGGCTCCTGATTTTGCAGAGAGCTGCTCCTGTGAACTGCATCAATCCCYGACTGCAGAGGGATGACACTGATTTACACTAAACCCCCAAAGGAGGGAATGGGACTGTGTCCGYCCGCTCCTGGATGTCTCCTCGTCTCCTCTTCCCTCCTGCCCCTCTCCAGACCCGCTTCCTGCTCCCTCTGCCCTTGATCTTTTCTTTAACAGCCGCTCACTTCCAGGCTGCTCCCCTCTGATCTGTGGTTAAGCAGCTCCCATGGATTTCTGTCATCTCTACACTGGCTGCCAGCCTCTGGCCAAGGTAAATCCCTCCTGCCCTCCCTTCCCCAACGCCCAGCACCTGCACGGCCCCAGCTCCGGGCTCTGCACAGTGTAAAGAAAGAGCCCCTCTATCCCGAGGGATTTGCAATCTCCCCTATGGCCCTGGCGGATACTTGACAGAGCCTCTTCTCTCAGGCTTGTGTGTTTTGTTTAAGTGCTTTGAGATAAAGCCCTTTTATCACGTTAAGAGCTTGGTTGCCCTGGTTTCTTCCTCTGGCCTGAAGGCCATTCTTTTCCTCCCTCTTGTTTTTGACCTCAGGTTCAAGAGTGCTAGACCTCCCTGGTTTAGAGGAGACCTTGGCAGCCAGTGCGACAGCCAGTGTGGGAAAAGCCAGGGCAAGGGTTGGAGAGGGCTGCCAAAGGCCCAGCTTGCTCAGGGAACAGCTTCCAAACCATTTAGGAAAGTAGGAAGGAAAGAAACATAAAAGCAGAGCAGACTTCCGCACTTTTCCAAGCCTCTACTGTTCTCCCTTCCTTTTATCTTTTTCTCTGTGTTGCTTCCTTTTATTTACACCTCCATCCTTTCTCACTCCTTCTCCCTCTTCCCCCTCCCCTCCTTTCCCTGGCTGTGCCTCCCTTTCCCCCTTTTTCTCACCCTTGTTTTGCTTTCCTTCCCTCCTTCTTTCTCTCTCTCTCCCTTCCCCTGCGGCTTGCCAACTGCCAGCAGATGACATCTCCTTTCATGTTTGGGGCTGAGCGGAGGCTCTGAATGTTCGTTTGATTCCGTTAAGATAATAGCTGGTTCACTGTCAGACGCAGACTGATCAGTTAAAACCTTAATCACTGCCTGTCTACTCACATGGCACTTATTTTTTAAGAGATTAATCCCCTAAGCACTGCACCAGCATACATTCAGGCTCAAAGAAAAGGGTGGGTTTTTATTATTATTTGATGCGTTTACTGTTTCTTTTTTGGTCTTTTTTAAAAAAAAAAAATGCATCCTCCTCCCCCCCCATCTTTTTTAATCTGACTCTCAGAAGACATCTGACCTCYGGCACCCAGCACCGGGCCTCTGCCCTCACGCCAGGCACGCACCGAGGCCGGGGGGTGCCAGGGGGAGATGGAGGCGATGCCGCTCCTGCCTYGGGCTTTGGGAACTGAGGGGAGACTTGCAGGACGGCACGGTGGGCTGAGGATTAAGCCTGGCCGGGGACTCAGGAGAGCTGGGCTCCATCCGTGCTTCCCCATCCAGTGCCTACGCCTCCTTTCCCTTCCCCATTCAGATGCAGGGAAGAGCTCTGGATAAACAGCCCAGAGCAGCAAGCGCCGCAGCTCAAGCAAGAGGCCTCCGTGAGCACATCAAAGCCGGCTGGGGAAGTTAGGTGTCCACCTCTGACTAGGATTTAGGTAAAGCTGCTTTAAAGCACCTCGGCTTAGCACGTGCCTGCATTAAAGCAGCACCTCTCCAGGCAGGCTGTGCTGGCACCCGGCCGCCGTGTGCCACCACCGCCCCGGCATTCCCAGCGC
This sequence comes from Oceanodroma leucorhoa, assembly GCA_030449065.1. Classification (NCBI taxonomy): domain Eukaryota; kingdom Metazoa; phylum Chordata; class Aves; order Procellariiformes; genus Oceanodroma; species Oceanodroma leucorhoa. The sequence goes on from JASVER010000067.1 coordinate 4,132,493, forward strand.
CCGGCCGCCGTGTGCCACCACCGCCCCGGCATTCCCAGCACCCGGCCGCCGTGTGCCACCACCGCCCCGGCATTCCCAGCGCCCGGCCGCGGTGTGCCACCACCGCCCCGGCATTCCCAGCACCCGGCCGCGGTGTGCCACCACCGCCCCGGCATTCCCAGCACCACCACCCCGGCATTCCCAGCGCCCGGCCGCCGTGTGCCACCACCGCCCCGGCATTCCCAGCGCCCGGCCGCCGTGTGCCACCACCGCCCCGGCATTCCCAGCGCCCGGCCATGGTGTGCCACCACCGCCCCGGCATTCCCAGTGCCCGGCCACGGTGTGCCACCACCGCCCCGGCATTCCCAGCACCACCGCCCCGGCATTCCCAGTGCCCGGCCGCGGTGTGCCACCACCGCCCCGGCATTCCCAGCACCACCGCCCCGGCATTCCCAGCGCCCGGCCGCCGTGTGCCACCACCGCCCCGGCATTCCCAGCCACAAGGCAACTGTGGTCCGAAACCGCTGTGGGCACCACGCCGGTATTTCCAGCAACTAACCACTAAATACTAAGATAACAGCAAGCTTAAATCTCCTGCTGAGCTAGGATTTTAATTAGTGGAGAACACCACATCCCCCTCAACCCATTAGATGTTGCAGTAGGTGCAGAGAAAGAAATGGGACTGTGATACGGAGCCGGCTCCCTGTTTGCCCCAGGGCAGCAGCAATAACCTGCTCTTAGGTAGCATTTTGCATTCGCAGAGCTCCAAGCATTTCACAGAGGCGGCTGCCATCTTCACCTCCACCTTCAAAGGGAAATGGGTGCTGAAAGCTCATTTACCTCAAAACCACCCTGCAGGTGAGGGCAGAGCTGCCAGACCATGTTTCCCAAATCAGCCGGCTGCAGCTGCCAAACACGATGCTGCTTCTCTCCCCCTGTGAGACTCAGCCCCGGAGCTGAGCTGGGCTGGGGAAGGGGGTGGTCAGGGAGGCAGGGGTTTTTCCTTGCTGCTTCAGCATCACCAGAGAAGCAAGGCAATGTTTTCCGAGTGCTAAAGGTTTGTGAAAATTTTTCTTTACGTTTGTCTTGTGATCAAAGAGGAGGAAAAGTAACATCCCCAAGCCCAAGGTTTGCTTTAGCACTTGTGAAGAAAGTTCAGGAAAGCAAACCTTCTACTAACTCCTAGGTAACAGTTTTCAGACTCCCGTTCCCTGTAATGGCCATGAGAAATGACTGATTTCTGCATCCATCCCACTACRGCCACCACGCTCCCGAGCGCCCAGTGTTTTGACCTGCCTCTCCCTGGAGGTCACGGCTTTATTTGCCTGACGTACAGCGCTAGGGACGCGGCGGTCCCGGCACACGCGAGGGGTCCCAGAGGTCAGTCCTCAGCTCGGAGGGTGCTGGCGGTCCCCACACCCTGACCGGCACAGCAAGAGCAGCTCGGAGATGTGATATCGCACTCTTCCTACGAAAGGGCTTCTCTCTCTGACACCTCGGTGCTAGCGAAACCTCTAGCAAGCTCTGCAAAAGCTGCTCGTGTGACAAACCAGCAACTTCTCAGCAGCTCCCTGCGAAATACAGCCAGGGTTTTGCAGCCTCAGCTTGTGACCTGGCAGGACTCAGCCCTGGAGCCTTCGTTTCCACGTCCTGCTCCTAACCCCACACCTGCAACTCCATCAGAGCAGCAACGGCAGTGTCACCAGCTCCTGGATAAAAGAGGTGGAATTGCTGGCAGCAAATGACGACTCAGAATTTGGTAAAATAAAATTGAAAGTATTATGAGAAGAGGTTTTTGTCAGCTGCCTTTGGCGTTTCCTATTTAAAATGAGAATGTTGTGAGAGAACAGGCTCTGAGTGTATTTTGGCAATTTTTGGTGAAGTAAAACAAAGCTGTCAAAAGGATCTATACCTATATATAGAAGCAGGGTTCACCTGCAGGCCTTATTCTGCTTATTCCCCAAGATATTCCTGAGGCTGGGGTTCAGTGGAGTTGGAAAAAACATAAAGAAAAAAAACCACGTAAATTGAAATAAATTACACCCAGAATCATAGGGATAAAGTTTAAGAACAGAAAGCTTACAGAGGAAAGGGATGCAAAATTCCTTGCTGCAAAGGATAAAGCAATCTCTAACTAATGGAGATTAGGAAGAAACTCTCCCAAAGGACTGGTTATCCCATAAATTAATAGAATCAATAGTGTCGCAGACCTCAGTCACAGGGTCCCGAATCATTGTACTAAGTGCTACAAGTGCCTGAGCAGCCTCCTCTGAAGCAGCTGGGGCTGGCCACTACTGGAGATTACACCACGGACAGACGGAGCCCAGATTTGAACTGACCATTCACATGTTTCAAAGCAATGCCAAAAAAAGGCCATAGTAGTGAATGAGTAAAAACACATGAAGCTTTTCTGGTGGAAAGGGTGCTAGCTCTAACTCAACCCTGACTTGACTTTGATCTTGTGCGTTAGACCTGGCAAGAAATTTCCTAGGATGCGCACAAGTCTTCAGACACGCTAGAAGCCATCACTGGTGTTCATTCAGGCCAGAAGGAGTTACTGCCTCCACCACCTACACGGAGAAGATCAGCTGGAGTTCACAGCAAATGCTCTTCTCCTGCAGGTTKAAGTTAACACACCTGCTTGCAAAGTGGCTTAATTATTCTTGGTGGAAATAATTGCTATGCAGAAAGGCAGTCTAAACTACAGGTCCCAGATCTTCAGGTGGGCATCTTCCTAGGGGCCARTGCTCCAAGTCAGCCCCACGGTATGGTCTGGTGGGAGAACCAGTTGGATYTTAGTCTCTGGCCTTACCTATGTGGGAGGCCAGGTGGTTGCATTAGTCTCTTCCTGAGCCACAGTCTAAGAAAWTCTGGCTGCCTTGCAAACATAGTCACAGGGTTATTTAGAGCACTCGATTGCTTAATGACATTTTAGCACAGTATTTTAAGGAAATCCAGGTAGCTGTTTGATCATAACTGCTACACCTTCGCTCAGAGATCTCTGCRCTCTCAGGCTAACGCTGTTGCATAGCTACAGTCTACAGAGATTCTTAATCTGCCCTGGAAAGCAGATTAAACTTCCTCCTCTCTTATCAAACTGCAGAAAGATCCTCCTCTGCCTGACCCTAAAATACATGGGCTGTGCACCACACAGAATAAACAGCCTCATACATTCAGAAAGAGCTGCTTGCTAACACAGAGCCCATGGGGACYGTGCAGAGACACCTCATTAATAAAAAAGAAAAATTCATACTCATCCAAACAAGCTCATGTTCTAAACTTGCCAGAATGAGAGAAAGCCAACTGCCCACGCCTCCCTCTGCCCACCATCCCTCAGAAAGGCTGCAAAAGGCTTCCCTTTATACGGCCAGCGTGGGATCATGTGAGCCCCAGCTCCTAAAGCCCCAGCCCCTCACAGCTGACTGTTAATGGGGCATAAATCCGTGCTTGGAAGGAGAACTGAAAACCCACAGCATCACCTGCAGCTCTGCTCTTTTCCATTCTTGATGATTTTTAAATCTCTCACTTTATGCAAGAAGGGCCTTCCCCTCCATACTTTGGAACATGAACATTTAAAAAAAAAAAGATCTTCTTAAACTTTTAAGATACCAAGGAAACAATTATCCAATTACTTTGTTGGTTATTTAYTATTGTTGCTCTGGCTGTGCTTATTGCTTCACAGCTAGAGTTGAGCATTGCATTTAAGGTTGATATTAATAAATAATAGCCATGAATTAACAATATGCCTCTTGCCACCTTAATTATATATGTGATCTCCATTCCAGGGCTTTTACGTGCCTCTGTGCTCACACCACTGCTGGGCAGGGTTACCGGCTCCCTTGTACGGAGGGGAAGCTGCTGCACATGAAGCTTATAGCCAAGCTTCCCAGGGATATTTAAGAGTTTAACTCCCACTGAAACTGCAAATTGCTCCAAGGCTCCCAGCCTACGAGACTTGCCCGAGCCTGTGGTGGATTTGGGAATACAACAGTGTTTCCCTCAGGTTCACACCCTAACTGCGAGATCCTCCCTTCGATATCTCAGGATCTYGAGACCGTTTAAAAGCATTAAGAAACAAACTAATGCAGAGAAAGGGCCATCTCACTTTCTCAAAGGGGGACCAATGCAAAGAGGCAGATGAAGTAACTCGGACAAGATCGCATTAAGGTTTGCTGGAAGCTCCGAAATTCGAGTGCCTGTCTCCTTGTTCCCATCCCAGTGCCGTGACCTCCAGGACCATCTTTGCTCTCTTAGCAAATGAAAATAGGCAGGGTATGACAGATTGACCAGCCAAGCTTCCTGGAGGTATTTCCCACAGATTGTTGCCGAGACATACAATGAAAGCGATAAATATCCCAGTGGGAAATATATGGCACCTCATCTCCCACTTGTGTCGCTGTGAAGAGCTGGGGATAAATTTTAAAAAGGCCTTTTCCCTCTTAGGGGATAAATCCTTCAGGACCAATCCTCTGGTGGGAAGCGGAGAACAACTAGAAAACCCCGTGACCCCGCCTGAAATCATGGAGTCAACAAGTGGTCAAGCAGAGGTCAGGAGGCCAAAGCGGGGCCAAAAATGATGCTTTCTGCCAGGCCCATCTGCTGGCAAACAGACAGCAATCACCCAAAAGGTGCAGCATGGATCAAGCTCCAGGACTCAACTATTTCTTCCCCCAGACAGTAGCAATTATCATAATCAAGCAGTTGACTCCAATTATGCCTTCCTCTCATTACAGCCGAGGGGATGGACGCAGCCACAGCAGCAAAGGGAAAGTTTGCAGCCGCGTCGCCTTTGCATATCTTAATCTGAAATGACAGGGTGTGACACGGGGGGCCGGTGACCCTGCCAGCCTTCAGCTGTTCGTGTGGCAACAATTTCCAGCACCAAATTACTCCCAGGCAGGACTTGATTGGAGGTTCAAGGCAGCAGGAGAGAGAAGCCATTTAGGGGACTGAAACATTCTTCACAGCCCTATTTAAATACAATTTACATTCCAGGCTCTGCTGTTTGTGCATTGTTAATTGCACCTTGTACCTTAGTTTATTTTATAGTTGAAGGGTTTTTTTCTCTGCTGTTGTTTTTCAAAGGCACGCTTTCTTTCTTTTTTCCTTCTTTTTTTTTTTTTTTTCTTAAGGGGCTGTTGTTCTCAGAATATAGTTATATTTCCTGGAAGGGAAAATAGATTAGTRGATTTAAAGGCCAGAAGGGACAAACAGATCACCTAGATGACCTCCTGTAGAAGGCAGGCCAGGACATTTTACTCAGTAATTCCCGCGTCTCGATTTGTCCAGACTTAACCCAATACCCTGCAATGACTAAAATACCCCTTCCAGAAAGGCAGTCTCAATCCAAGGATGCCAAGAGTCACACGAGTCACTAGCTCCTGGGAAAGCTACTTCCAGTGCCTAATCATCCCCTGCCCGGAGCAGTCACGGGCAGAGATCCGAACAGCTTCTGGGCTGGAGGGACAGCGTGGACACTTGGATCCAGCCTGTTTTCATGTTGTCATCTCCCAGCTTCAGCTGAAATCTGGTACCCGCTGCGCTTGGTGCTTGAGAGGAGAGCGCTAACCCAGGAGAGCTCACCAGCGACAGTGGAGAAGGCAGGCAAGGAGGGAGCCCTGTGTGATAAAGCCAATGCCCCAAGAGACCAGTGCTTCGCCTGTGCTGAGGTTAGAGGCTTTCAAATTCCAGCACTTTTGATCTGAGTTTGTATCAAACTTACGACGACTTGGTCACTCTTGGACAGACACATTGGTCTTCATTTCCCATATGTAGTGTTGGCGGTTCCTCACTTTTCTTTTTTTGAGAGCCCACTCTCAAAAATTTACTGCCCTTTGTTTGCTGGGTCAGGCTGGCGAGCCAGTGGAGGATGAGATGCATTGGTTAGAGCTTGAGAACTGGTCGATGCATGGGCCATTTTCATCATCTTTCCACTGACCAAAGAGCTGTTGGTAGGAGATATAACAACGTGGAAACAGAAAATTATTTGGAAAAAAATGCAAAAGACAGAATGGTTCTGGTTTGAGTCGCTTTTTTCATTCAATTGAAATGCAGCATACAAACTAAAATAAGAGCATCCACCCAGCTTTTTGCATTACTAAAATATGGTGCAGAGATAACATTTACCCCATAGTCCTAAAGCCTGTGGACACTGGCAATGAACCTTCTTTTCTGACTGGTGCCAAACAGCAGGTCAAATCCAGGCAACACAGCTGATTTTCCTACTTAAAATGCCATATTTTTGCACTAATTATGCATTACTGCATGTACCTGTACACACACATTGTGGAGGCTGAGAGAGAAGCCTCATTTTCTAACACTACTTTAACATGTACTGTGTCAGTTGCCTTACATGAGTTTAATTCAATGAGAGTATAGACAGAAAATCCTAYGCAGCTGAATTATGGGGGTGCAGAGGTTTACCTCTTCTCAGATGAACTGTATGAACTGACCAAAAGCTGACTTCTAACCTGGTGCTAATCTAAAGTAAAAAGTTTTCACAAGTTCCTTTTCCTCAGCTATGCAGAAAGGGTGATTGCAGAAGTGGAAAATGGATTTTAAATTTCCAAACTCAGGTGGAATTTCAAATCTCAGCTCTGCCTGCAAAAAAAAACCAACAACCAAACCCAAACAAAACATCTGCTGAGGGAGCACAGGGGTAAAACATTGCAGAAGGTTTCACTCCTCTTTTTCCAACTTGTTCTGCTATTGGGTTTGAAAAGCTGATGTCTTTTGCAAGTGTACTAGATTATTTGTGACTGTGGGCTTTCCACCAGGTTAAGAGCCAACTTTGGATGCCTCGGAGCTGGGACCCATTGCTGGGTCTCAGGACTGCTTGCTTTAGCAAAGCCCTTAGAGCTTCCACGTAGTTGTACAAGTCTGAAAACAATGAACTATCCTTCAGGTGACAGCCAGGAGGAAGGCAGAACCACCCCGTGAACCTTCCTGCCACAGGGGAAAGGTTTGATTCTGCCCTGAATGACACCAAGCAGCGCTGTCAGTTTGCAGCTATTTTGGCATTCTTTTCTTTGAGCCCCATCTGCTGGAGTCCCGTGATTTCAGGATACATTTTATCTTTCACTCATTTGTTCATATTTTAAAAAAACATTTTTAGCCTTTGCAGCCAAGGACAGAAGCCGTAAGCCCCAAAAGACAAATGAAAGAATAATGATGTTCAAATCTGAGGAATTTCAGGATAGTCCCGCGATTTCACAATTTCTAACTGCTTGTGGCTGGGAATATCTGGTGCTGCCACTAGTAAAAATAACCTTATGGGCCTGGTTCTCGTTTACATGAAGGTCCCTTCACACCAGTCTGGCAACGTTGGAAGCTGGCACGATATAAAAAGAGGTGTCGGTGTAAATGACAACTAAACCCACTTGACCCCAGCGAGCCTACTCCTAATTTACTCCAGCTCTGGGGAGGTCCGAGTCAGACATCAGCTCAGTAAAACTTGACGGAGAGACAGACAAATGTACGCCACAACCTGCCGCTGCTCCGGAGGCCTCCAAGCCAATTATTTTGGTGATCTCACTCCTCCCTTCCTTCTTCTTTCTCTCCCCCTTTTCCCATCACGTGCTCGCTTCCAGCGCACGCACGTCCTTCTGCAACAAAAAGCCGTGCCGCAGAGGAATGTGGAGGGTTTGAAAGCCCCCCGAGAGCAGGTAGATCCATCTGAGCGAGAGTGCCTGCCTCCTCCGAGTCAGGAGGGGAAGGCGGGAAGAGATCGGTTTACATAAGTACTTTGCCATATGAAGAAATAATTTAGTGGTATTAATAGAGGTTAAAGTTTCCCAGGAATCCAAAACAGGCCCCGCAGACACAGGTGGGTCCTTTCACTCGCAGGGACGGGGAGAGTAACCGGACTCCCTCCGGCGAAGGGGAGACGGGAGGGCGATGGGGCGCAGAGGCTCTGCCACGCTCTGCGGAGGGTGCGGTGGGTCGCGCTGATTTACGGCGGGGTCCGACGGGCTCCSAGACGGGGGCTTCGCTGCGGGATGCCGTAACCGCGCTGCTAACCCCTCCGCGCCGGCTGCCCGGGGAGGATTCGCGAGGGCGGGGGGCTGCTGGCTATTGCGGGGGGTAGGAGCCGAGTTCCGGATCAAAGTTGGGATGGGGAAGGGATCGGTGCGTACGACGCCGGCAACGCGCGCGTGGGCCSAGCGCTGCCCAGCGCATCTGCCACGGCCTGAGCCCACGTGGGGCAGGGGGAGCGTGGCCCCGCGGCCGGGCACACGCGCTCCTCCTCGGACGGAGCACGCGGCGCAATCCCGGGCGCTGGAAATATCCGCTTTGTCGGAGCTCGGGCACCGCAGACCAACCTGAAATCACCTCCCGCTTCGGCAGAAAGCCCCAGCTGATGCCCAGCTGCGATTCATCTCCAGTGCCTCCTGGAGAGCAGGGCTTCATCCCAACTCAACGGATAAAATGGCACGGAGCACAGAGGGGGCTACAAGCGAGAGCCTAGCAAGCCTAAATCCCCCTTTGTTTAGATTAGGATCCGAGATAACGTTGCTGATTCTCAAACACGGAGCTTTTTACAGCCCAGGGAGTTTCACGCCACCCCAAAAATAATCATCTCTCAAAGCTCTAGTGATTACGGTGCTTTCACCCTTTAAAACACAAGGGACCAAGTTCCAGCCCACCCTACATGGGGCTGTGCTGCCTCGCACCCATTTGGGATTTGGCCCACAGCCCCCAGATCACAGACCTTCCCAGAACACGTGGCTGCTCTTCTGCTCCGGAAGGGACTAACAAAGAAATAAGAATATTTGTTAATATTTTTTTTCCACTGAAAAGCAGTTAAACCTCCTAAGACACTTTTTCCAGACATCTAAATCCTTTAAAAATATTCTCTAGACTCCATAAAACTTACATTTTCCCTGGGTTCTCCCGTGAGTTATTAAAAACCTGAAGTCCCTACCKTAAGAGCTTAGAGTTTGGTCATGATCAGAAAACCAACTATGTARAATGGCACCTTCTTATGTATTCAGAGACACATCTACTAACTTAGTGGGGAACATCAGAGTGAACTGCAGGACCAGCACAACCAAAGGAGAACAGCCAAGACGCTAAAAAGAGATAAGTGATTTTTGGGGTATCCAGGCTAAGACAGATTGAGGGATGTGCGTTTGAGATGACAGAGGCTCGGCACTCTCCGAAAATGCAGGGTCCTTTGACRGATACCCCAGATGGGCACAACGTTTGTAGCTGTTGGAAAACACCTATCACATTCTCACTGTTTACTCTTTTCTTGACAAACACCTGGCAAAGTCAGAATCTTAATGGCAGCACCTTTGGTTTCTTCCAAAGAGGCTCTTAAAAAAAAAAAAATCAAGATTTTTTTCAAGGACCTCTCGATACATAGGCCAGAAGAAAATCTATGTACCCAGTCATCCATCTCTCCGTGCATCATCACAGCATCGGAGCGCTGCTGGTACCGGCTCGGCGCGATGTAGAGCCTCTCCCTCCCAAGGGAGGTACCTGCTCGGAGCCTGCCCGGTCCCGTGCGGACAGCAGGTCGCTCACACCAGCTGTGATGGCTGCAAAGCCTCCCCTGGGCATCAGGGCAAGCAAATGATGTGGCTCGAAAGACACCCGGCACGGAGGGGCTTCAGAGAGTCAGAAGAAGGTGGTTTTTTTTCCCCRAGCTGCTTTTCTAGACCAGAACTGTGCTCCAACACTGCCGGAATCAAAGGGATCCTAATACCCTCCCTGGTTCACTTAAACATCAGTTTGTCTGGGGCGTGAACTCTGCCAACAGCAGCTCCTGCAAAGTGCTTAGCTCTTTCTTTCCCCCCCCTTTTTTTTTCTTCCTTTTTTWAAAAAGMTTTCTCTTTTCCTCCCTGCTCTTACCTCGCTCCCTGTCTACCTCCCCGTAGCCTCCCAGAAGCACTGGCGTGTTTTTAACCCAGGCATGAAACAATCCCACAGCCACAGATTGTGATGTTTCAGATAACATACGGAGAATGTAAATCCTGTCAGCAAGTGCAACAGCCATAAAAGGCTAAAATGGATTCCTGCGGATTAGAAATAAAACACAGAAAGGGCCCTGTTCTCTCACTTTCCTCATCTCACAACCTCCTCCACCTCCCCTAGCCCTCCCTCTCCTCACTCCCCTTAAAAAATCGCCTGGAAATGCAAGGGGCGTTTTTTTTTTTTTTTTTCATCAACTTAAAAGAAAAATAAAATACATTCCAGGAAAAGGACTGCTGCTAAGAAAACTAAAACCAGAAAACGCTTAAAGATGTTTTAATGACTTAAACACAGGGCAGGGATTGTGTCTAAAAGTTTCCACATTTAAAAAAAAAAAAAAAAAAAGGCAAATTCAATATTAAATGTCCCCCACTACCACTGCTGCTGTATTTCTTTCTCGAACCATCTGATTTAAGCAGTGTATTATTAACACGGCCAGCGCGAACAGACACGAGCCTACACTTACGCGAAGTTTGCGCTTCTGTTCCAAACCAGAAAGGCACAACTGAAAACGCTCCTAAAAATAATGAAGGCCACGTGAGYGTGGGTCCGAGAGGCTGTTAACAAGCAGCTGACAAGTTTCTGCTCTAGGAATTAGACCCTCATTTAGAAGGAGATTAGCAGAAATCTTCCTTCTAATTACAGAACAAGCCCAGCGATCTCCCCGCTCCGAATTCGCTGCGTTGGGCTGGCGGCTCCGCGGACAAAGAGCCTCCCCCCAGCCAGAGGTGGGGTTCAAGGGCCGCTTCAAAGCCGTGGGGTGAGGCGAGCGGGGTCAGTTCTCAGCTCCCTTCTGAAGCCAACCCATGTAATTTGTCACGACCGGTAGCTTGTGTTGCGGAGGGGCCTGAGTGCTGATCTGGCATGAGGGGCTGAATCGAATCCTTTCACGGAGCAGACAGTGCGGTTCTTCTAGGTCACAGCAGAGGTTAGGGCAGGGCAGGGTGCTACAGCTGCCTGCAGTGTATTTGGCCTTCGGATATGTTCAAAGCGAGATGTGGGGAAAGCCCCGTGCTAAAATGTTGGCTTGCGTGCAGGAGGAGAGACAAACCTCCTGTTAAAACCAGCAGCTGAGAAGTTAACGCGCAGATACGCCATCTGAAACGCACAGCGTCGGAGGCATTTTGTCTAAGTGAGCAAAATCTAGAGTATTCTGGGCAGAATGTGAAAACCCCAAATTTAAGACGCTGCTCTGAGGCTGTACAAAGGGTAGACAAATAATCAGACAGCAGACAGGCTGAGCTTTGCCTGCTGAATGTCACCCGTCTTATTGACAGATAGACACAGACACAAGATGTACCCACAGATACAGCTGCTCCCCAAAACAACCCAGTCCCTGTCAATGGTGGGATAGGGAAGTTTTCAGTATTGCAGAGCAAAAACATTGCCTGGGTGGGAACTCTAGAAGATCCCTGTGTCTTGTCTAGGGCCAAGCTTCCCACTCCTGCTCCCACATCCCACCTCTACCCCCTCCCAACAGCTACATCAGTATCAGCCTGCATCTACAGGGTGAGAGCCTGCTGAGAGGAACTGCCCTGAAGTGTTGGAGAGATGAACAAATCCTGGACTAGGGCCAGGACATGTTGACTGAGGCTCAAGAACCATCCAAAGGCACACATGTCCCTCAGGAATTCCCGGAGGGGAAAGGGAGGGAATCAAGGGAGCTTCTCACAGTTCACCACAGTTCTCCAACCATTCCCACAAGGTCTGATCCTCTGTTTCCTTCCAGTGTATCTAAATCTTTTGGGGACAAACCAACAGATTGAAATAAAAACCTCCTGCCTGCATGCAGAAGGGTGGTTATCTAGCTGGGTCATCTGATCATGTAACGGAGCCTTCAATGGGGCCACTGATTTGCACCCACTGAAAACTTCCCCTTCCTATCTGCAACCTGCCCATGAAACCAGGTGCAACAGGAGCTGTCACAGAGAGGAAACCAAATGGGGTTAGTTTCTTTTTCCTAAAGTCAGACTTGATGGACCCAAGGCACTTCTCACAGCTTTCAGAGGTGGAAAGTCGTCTCCTGCAGGGACCCCCTGGGAAAATAAACCTGTGTGGGACCAGGGGATCTACCAAACCTCAGCTGAAAGCGACCCCCCTGCTCTCCACCCCATCTCCCCGCTGCAGGAAGGACCTGCTGAGGCTCAAGCCCAAAACAAATCCTCAGCAGCCACTCTGACAACCTCTCTCCATCTTCATCCAAAAGCTCATTTCTCTTTTCAATTCAGCATTGGGGAGGGGTTGTGTGGGTTTTTTTTTGTTTTTTTTTTTTTTTTTATTGAGAACGTGCAAGCGTGTTTCAAACCCAGTTTTCCATCCAAAAGAGTAGGAGGCCGTAGTCAGACTTCCCAGACCACAAAGACGCACAGCTCAATCTCCATCCAGCCAGAGTTTCCATTGTATTCTTCCCAGATGAACTTTTAAAATGTGTGTGTGTGTGTGTGAATGTGTGTCAGTGTGTGCATGAACGTGCGTGTTTTTTCTTCTCTTAAAAAAAAGAAAGAATAGAAAAAAGGCGAGTGAGGCTTTTAGGAGGTTAATAAACCGACCTGTTGCCAAGTTGGATATGTGTGTGGAAGGGGGGAGTTGAGGGGTTTAATCCCAGTTTTTGATAAATAGAAGACATTCTAGTCATAATAAAACGTGTTTTACACTTGAGGGGGGGAATAAGGGGGAGGAAAAAAAAAGGAAAGTTTTGGCCAGGCACTGCAAGCTCCTGAGCCCAAACAATGAGGTTAAGAAACATAACTGTAACGCATTAGTAAATTGACAATGAAATTGCAGTTACTTCACTGGCTCTTTATTAAATAAACACAGCCTGAAATGGACCTGTCTGCCCCGGAGGTATTGGTGTAGGGTTCGGGTTACTAACTCAACCCCGCTGCTGAGGCACTCTCCGGCACTGCACACCCCGGAGTGCAAACACATTCCAGAGCAGACCCCGCAAGGTGGGGCCGACCTTGCTTTTCCCCTTGTCACTTTTTCCCTTTCGTTTAGACCCCAGATTTTATAGCCACTGGCTGCTACCATGACATTTTATCGCCAGTCGCAGCTCCTTTCAGGACCAGCTGAGAGAACGGGGTGGGTGAATACATGTGCTAAGAGGACGCGGGTGGACCAGCTCTCCCCCACACACTGTGCCCCTCTTCCAGCCCCTGGAAGAAGGTCCTCTTCTCCCAGGGCTCCTTCACAGCCTGCCCCCAGCTTGTGGTGGCTGCTTCCCCCCCCTGGCTCCCTCAGTTCTTCTGTTCCTGATCAGCAATCAGCCCTTCTCACCTATTCACAACCCAACCAAAAAAAAAAAAAAAAAAAGAGTAAAAAAAAAATCACACCCCCTATGAGAGCCTGCACAGGTTGAACCCACAGCCATTTACCCCTTGCAGCTACAACCCCAAGCAGCAAACATCACCATCTCCCACTCACCGGCTGCCATACCTCTCCACACAAGGGCCTTTCAACGACGTGTCTCCGTCCCTGTTCCTCATATATATCGATCTAATCAACAATCCTGACATTTGTGCCAAAGCCTTACCCCCGACCATCCAACGCTGCAGCTACAAGTGACAACCGTAATCAACAACGAGAAGCTATTGCAGTTGGGGGTACAGCTGCGAGGTGAAAAACCATCTTACAAAACCTTCACCTGTAGTTCCAGCTAACCATTGATACCTTCTAGCCCAGCCAAATCCTAGTCCCACTGACACAGGCAAGCTCRGGTAATCCATCCCCGCACACAGGCGCACGTTGGAGACAATAGGAACTTCAGCATGTTCAGCACCTTGCAAGGCCTTGAACAGCTGCCAACGTCCTCTGGAGATGCGCCAAACCAGTTCATAAGATGTGAATGATAGAGATTCTCAGCGGCCCATGGGGTCTGTAGCGGGCTGTGCTACTGTTGGCTTGCATGGTCACAACACGCTTTTCCCCTTGTTCTAAGACGTACCTCCTGTGGAGTCAGGTTTTCTCAGTGAGGAATTCTATTCCTGTCTGCAAGTAGAGTGAAAGCGCTCTGCTCTTCTTTCATATGTGAGCAAAACAAAAAGAAGCAGTGGGTTAAGTACTTTCTGCCTCCCACTGTCATCAAGGACTTTATGGGAAAACATCAGACTCTCACAAAAGTAAAATACAGAGATAGGACCTAACGAATCATGTAGAACAGAGAATTTACCTGTCACTAATTCCATCCAACTAGTCTTCACCTAGACTTGAAATTTCCCCAGCTACTCAAGGCTCATGTTTTTAAACCTTCATGCAGAAGAGAAGTCTGACGTGATGAGAAAGTGCACCAAAATTACATTTTTCTGGAGCAATTTCTTCAACGCCTTCTACACAAATCCTGAGCCTTGGAACAAGAGCAAGGCCATCCAGCACATGCTGAGCAGCCTTCATGCATGCTSCTGCAGAGAGTAGCCAAAGTCAAGTCGATGAAGAGAAAGCAGGAAGCAGAGATGCAGCCACTGATGGGAATTTTAGTAACATGGAAGAAGAGATGGACATTTTACGAACAYGTCTCACTGACACAGAAGACAGCAGATGAAAAGGCCACTGTAAAAGCACAGCACAACAACATGATGTGGCTTTACTAAATTTAAGTGCCAAAGATAAGGATAGGGATGCTTTGCAGCGCACGTACAGATGGGTGTAGGGACCACTGAATCATGATGATTTGGGCTCCTCCTCTTTGTCCCTTCTCCTCAGGTGCCAAACTGCMTTAAAATCCATCAGGATCAAGCTTACACTGAGTATTTTCTTAGTCATCCCGTTTTTCCATATGAGCAAATGGTGTTGTTGGCACATCTAGCCTCTGGAAGAGCTTACCAAGGGAGGGGAGAGGCAGCAAATTCTGAAATTGTTTGGGATCCTTAAAGCAAGGCTGGATGTCTCTCCCTRAGAGACAATGCCCTAGCTCCTCCAGGGACTGCTTGGAGCGTGCGGGAGCAGCGAGTGGAAATCCCTGGCCGGACGTATGCTGGAGGTCAGCCCAGTCGCTCCGAGAGATTCCATCCGGCTCTGCAGCTGAACGTGAAATCACAGAGACATCTCCTGCCTTGCCAAAAGCAGTTTTAATTTTGTAAGGGAGTGAAAGGGAGAGCTTTCCACTGAGTTTTGTTCATTCATATAGACTGGTGGACTTTTAGCCCTTTTTTTTCCCCCCAACTTGTTGAAGCCTCCAAGTTTCCCTCTGGAAATTCCATCCTGAGATGGTTTTCTCTTTGAGTTACCTTTTGCAGACTCCTCAGGTGCAACCCAAAGGCCTCCRGGGGCCAGGATTGAAAAGCTCTGCAAATTTAAGTGGATGCAAATAGGAAGATGCCCTGTTTATACATTCGAGCTGCCTTTGACAGGAGTCTCTTGGACAGGGAGTCAACCTTGGCTGTGGATGGGAGAGAAGGTGTCTCAGAGAAGATGGCTCTGCCCTATGGTGCTACTTGTTCATAGAAACATTGTTGAAATAAAAACTAAGAGCAAAGCAGTACTGTATGTATCTRAAGATTATTTAAAGCATACAAATATTGCACAAGGGTCCTGAAAGCCTCACCTACTATCAGCTCAGCAATTGCCAGGGTCGGGGAGCTGGAGCCAGCAAGTCCACTGTCCTTCTCCAGAGGCATGATGTTCGGACCAGCTATAGCAAATGGCAGCATCAGCCTCAGCTTTCTTGTTAGGTTACCTTAAGTAAAGCAACATCCATCACTGGTGGCCAACTTGTGAGCCTCCAGCAATAAAACCAAGAGTTCAAAATAGCTTGGGCCAATATCTCATCTTCTCTTTCCGCACAGAGCACCTAGGTTTGTTGCTCACCTAGTGCAGCTCCCAGTCCTGGCAACATGCATAGCAGGTCCACAAGAAATGGGGGCTAACCACCTCTTTAAAGGGGCTCCAACCTTTTCCTAACTGGGACAGGGTGAAGAGCTCCACTTTAAGAAACTCATCTCCTTTGTGGACTTATCCTTTGTGGGTAAGTCATAAGAGAGAGAGATTGTAAGACACACTTTACAGTGAGTTACACCAGTCGCTTCTTGGAGTTTCCCTCTTTCCCCATCCACCCAGGTGGTTTTACACATCCTCTATTCCTCACAGTGGCTTATCCCTGCTTTCAGAAAGCCCCCACCTTCCCCTTACCCRTTTTCTAGGCATTCACTTGACATCTGGTAGAGAGGGATATAAGCCACTCTGCAATGAAATCTTACCCTGTCTCTTTTTCCAGCCTGTCTGACAGAGAACAAGTCAGCTGTGGGCCTCACCAACAATTTTAAACAAAACCCCACAATCCAGCAGGTCAGGCCATTTTAGCATATGTACCTTTTATTTGTAGCGGACTGTTAATAATTAAGTGATGCCTTTCATACAGACATTTACAATAATTTAACCTTGCCCTTGCTRTGTAATTTATTCTTTGTAGAAGCCAATAAAAATAAAGGCCCCATATTTCCTCGCTCTCATTCTCTGTACATATATATAAATATATATATACACATATATCCAGAATAGTGTAATAGGTTTCACATATTGTTCCATAGGTATCATTAGAGTAACAGAGCCAAGTGTCTCAGTTCATATGACTCTCTTTATAGGTGCCTTATAATCCACATAAAATTGAGTTTATGTTTCCTCTCCATCCACTGATTCTAAAACAAGATGAGGAAGGGTTCTCTCTCTCTCTTTTTTCCTCCTTAGTTCCAGTCCTCACTGCACCAAATTCAAAATTTGCCATTGGTGGGAAAGACCAATCTTTAAAGAACCCAACAATTACCAAACTGGACACCATTTACAATCCATCTCTTGTAATGTCTTACCTCTGACCATGACAAGTATTAAAGGCTCCAGGAAAAAGGTTTGAGCAATGCCCACAAGTATCAAATCCTGCCTGCCCAGGGAGGAAAATCCTTCTTAAGTTTGTGAGTGAGTCATTACTCCTGTTTCTAACACCACAGAACAGAGAACCCAGCAGGTAAGTGGAATAGGAGCAAGGGAAGGGACTGAAAACAGAGATTTATTTCGTCTCCAAAAAAAGAAAGGAAAAAAAAAGCACAGGACAGGGAAAAAAGAGYCAAAGCTAGTACTATTGGCTTCACTTCCACAGAAAGTCCTAAAGAGGCTACACAGAGAAACAAAAGAAAAATAYTTTCCCCTAAAGAAACATTAGTAAAAACACATTTATTAAAGCACAAAAAATTCCATAACACTTAAGAGACCTTAAGCGCAGGGCTGACCGCTGTGCGTCAGCCAGCGAGGCSGAGGAGCCACGGCTGCGTGCCCATGCAGGTTTGCTGCTCCAGCAAGGAGGAGCCGGAGAGCCTGGCTTGCCGGTCTACCCGCTGCACGTACAACCAGGGCCACCAGCACAGCCCAGCTTGGCCTGATCCAGGCAGMGATGGAAAGCAAGCTAGAACCTCGGCTGGACTAGTCTTGTGCTCCCAAAGTAAAGATCAGCTTTACTGTCCTTCCTGAGGTCCAACCTACTCTTAAAAAGCTCCTGCATTAGATACTCCACCTTCTTAACGGCAACCGTGCCATGCAATTAAGACACTCGGGCCACGTTGGAGAGGCCGAGACACATTCAAGCACTCCGGATCTCCTAGCACACGTGGCCTAGAACCCAAGGGTCACACAGGAGCCATGCCTCCCCCACGCCATATACCCACGGTAATGCTGCAAAAAGTTTCCATTCAATCCCAGCCACAGCTTTTTTTCCCAAGGTCCTTTAGAGCAGCAGCTCCTAAGGGACGCAAAAGCGTGTCTGTATTGTTATCGTTGTTATTATTCACCAGTGTGGCAGGGGGAGAAAGGGGCCGGGACAACAGAGCTACTGGTCCCCGGTGCGTGGTCGGCTGGCGGCACACGGCTGTTTGGTCCACATGAGGTGATGGAAAACTTTCCCCAGCATCAGGTGTTGCTGCTGAGTGTGAGCTGCTCCAGTTACACCCTCGGCAAGTGTTATAAACACACAGGCACAATCTAAATATTTATGGCACATGAAATCTCCCGTCTGCTGTTCCTTAGCAGAGAGAGAAGAGAGGAGGGAGGGTGAATTAAGAGGTGATTATTGTGCAGGGCCTGTAAAAATCAAAATATGGAATCAAGATGTATTCAGTCGCCAGGGATGGTCACCACAGAGAGGAGTTAGGTGTCAGCTCCCTGACATTGAGCTAAGAGGTTTGCCATAGCTGGGGTCAGCTGCCTCAATCCACGGCCGGGGAAAGCACTCAGCTTCCACCAGCTGAAACACCGCTATTTTACACCAGATGGAAATATGGCCCCGGTTTCGTGSTCTCCCTTTTCCTCTCAAGCACCTCCTGAGAGAGTGATTGCTTCARCTCGTAAAACCTTTCTGGGGCTGTGAAGGAGTAGAGCAGGCTGGGAAATTATTTCTCTGCCCTTGACAAAAATTATGATAGAATTTGTTTTGTTATTCTTTCTATTTTTGCTCCAATCTCGGGGGGTTTGTTAAAGGCTGAAAAAAGAAAAAGAAAAAAAAAAAACCCAACAACAGAAAAAGAGAGACCCAGACTGGGGAAGTTCAATGTGTTTCTGTAACAATTGCCCATTGATCCAACCTGCAAAGTGCTGAGTATCTGTGAGTGATAGGACTGTCTTGCCAGAAAGGAGAAGTGGAGCTGCTTTAGGAGAAATGCTCAACTTAGCAAAGCTTGGGAAGTTAATGCTGATTGAAAAGGTCCCACCAACAGAAATCCTGTCTGCACTGGTCTCTGGTGCTAGCAAATGCCATTTCAGCCCATTTCACCACCATGGCAGGAATCAAGGACATACACGTAAATTTGGTTGGGTAGCTGCACAGCCCACCAACAATCTCCTCCAGGTCATCACAGAGACCTGACGAGGAGAACAGATTGCAAATACATTTTCAGGACCGCAACGCACTACAATTCCCAAGGATGTGTCTGCCTACAGACGAAGGACGTGGACGGCGAGAGCATCATCCTCTCTGAAAATGTAAATGCAACTGGGAACACTGACCCATGACTGGCTTGAGCAGACAACCCCTGTGGAAGACTGCCTGGAGAGCAGGCAGAGCAGCTCTCAAGGTGCTGCCCAGACTCCTAGTTCAGATTTTGCACTATTATTAGAAGAAAAAGTCAATACAGAGGGCAGCTCCTCTACTGCAAAGTGCTTTTTCTTTACACTGGTATTAAGACATCGACAGCGTTAGTTACTGCATTGGTGGCTCTGACTGAAGGCTTGGCGATGTCCAGCTGGAAATAAAGCAAGTCCTTCCTCCGTGTGTTGGAGCTGCCGCTTGCTGTGTTCCAGTGGACCCATTGATTTCTACCAGGAAGGGTGACACCACACAGAGAAATAGTTTTCTAGCTTCTGATGACTTTGGTTTCTGGCTGCAAGAAATCTAAAAGAACCAGCACATGGGAATTTGTATACTGCTCTGTTTTCAAGGGAGTGTGTTCAGTTAAGGTGGGGCCCCCAAAGTTATTTTTAGCTCAGCACAAATAACGGAGCAGAAGGCTTTGACATTTTTCCTGAGAGAGTCCCAAGACCAAATTAAAAACTCTAGGCTATTTAAGCTCTGATTGGGAATTTATACAACCTTTCACYTCGATTTGTGCTGGCATCGGTGAGTTTGAGCACAGGCTGGTGACAGCAACGGGAGGATCAGGAGGAAGAAATGCAGGGGGTACATCTGAGGTGAGCTATACCAATTGAGACCTCATTTTTCTGTCCAAAATATGGGCTCAGTTTCTTCCCAGATCTGCTCTGCAAAGTTGCTGAACAGCAACTCTTGACTTCAAGGAAGCACTCCAGTGCCTCAAAGGGCTGAGGGCTGGCTCTTGCCAAATTAGAGTAAACAAGCCAATTTCCACATCCCCCGGAACTGCAAGCACCTCGATAATCACTCAGGAGAAAGTTTAAGTGGAGCCGGGCCTCAGYAATAACAAAGCCAGGGCACGTTCCCCTTGGCACACCCAGATGGGTGTTTACACTCACACCCACGGAGGCGCCAACCCCAATCTCCTGCCATTGCAATGACAGGCCTGACTTTGCAGGGCTTCCAAAGGCATAACACCTCCTGCCCTGCAGAGGAATTTCACTCCCAGAAGGCTGAGAACGTTTTCCGTAGGAATCTGCAGTTGAGAAAGGCGCCGTTTTCCCCGTTTCAAATACACAAAGTGAGACATCGTCTACCGCTTACGTTCCACGCACCACCCCTGTCAAAAGCTGGAACAGAGGTATTGACTTCAGCGGGCTGCTGRTGGACTCACCAGGGATGCTTGTCAGTGAGACGAGGGGTAGCTTTGGAATTCCTCTTACTGGGTATTTCCAGGGTCTCTCATTTAAGCCTCTCTACAATCAACGCAGGGAAACGAAGTACCTTCCCCTGGGGACAGCTCAGCTGACGGCACAGCCAAAGGTAAAGCTGCTAGCGTGGACATTAAGAAGCCTCCATGCTACCCCGTGTCCGAGCTCTAATCTCAAAAAAGCCAAAAATCTCCAGCTCAAACTAATAGACACATCTGCCAACAACTTCTTTTAATTTTTTGGAACTACTCTATAGATTATTTCCTTGCCAAGAAAAAGAAGAGATATTTATGATGGTGACTGAAAAGCCTTGAAATTCCAAGTCAGATCMTCAGTGGTGTAAACTGGAGCTGCTCCAGTGAGTCAGGGGGACACTGCCAATTTACACAGGTTGAATTGGCTCTCTAGTTTTACCTGCCTGGCTCTCTAGCACACACGGACAATTAAAGGTAGCTTACTGAGGTTCTATATGAATATCTGCCACCCTTTCCTCTTGAGTCATCYGGTTGGAAAAGAAATATAAGGGTGCAAATGCAGCGGTAAAACCAGACATTTGCTCCTACCTTGAACTTAGAGGTAGCTGGTGTTGCAGCCTCAGCATGCAAATGGGAGCTGAAAGCTGGACGGACAGAGAACGCCTGCTGACAGTGTCAGGTAGTTTCCTCGAAGGCGCTGGGTCTGTCCTGTAAAGCAGGGGGGAAAAAAAAAATAATAAATCTTTAGTTTGTAATAGGGTTGTGAGTATTAAAAACAGGTAAGACAGGGAGGTGTTTCAATACCAAAACAATAGGAGCATGGGGGAGTTCYAGAGATGTAGAAAACATGTGCTTAACATTCAGCAGGGGCTTAGGTTTATRTAACGTGCAGCTCAATGAATTTCCTAACTTTCCTGTCCTGAGGTTCTTCRTGAACAAAGTTTCCCCAGGTGGGTCTCATTCAGAATCGGGGCCKTATTTAACATCAGGGAGGTTCTTTTGATCTGTCAGTCTCCTGGTTTTCATTATGACTGAGACATCTTTTTGAGAAGGTTAAGGAAATGTGTATGAAATAATGGCCTTTATTCTTAGTCTTTGGAATTGAAAAAAGAAGTATATAGTCAACAGAATATATACGTGCATTATGGCAGCATGCAACTGAGGACCTTCCTGAAGGTGTGCACCAAACACACATCAGACTGTGGTATTAGCAAACACATACACATATGAGTAACTTTACTCATGGCAATAGCCCCCATTATCTTAAAGTACTCACACTGGTGAAGTGGCTCTCGTGATTGAGAGTGCTGCAGGATTGGGCCCTGTGTAATCGACAGAGCATTTTTTAAAATTTAAATGTATCTAATCCCTTAAAAAAATGTAAACCAGTTGTGACCTGCTGGCATCCTGCGAGTTTAATGGGGAGTTTTGTCTGCACAAGGAACAATTCCTTTGTTAGATCGGAACATGCTGAATTTAATCTCAGAATGAATTTTTATGGCCAAGACATAACCCACCCTTGAAAAGAAGGAGAGTTTATAATGGAAAGGCTGACACAATCTGAATTATAGAGCTATAAATGACAGCACTTTAATCACTGGATTAAAGTGACCAATCACTCCCAACAAAGGGGTGCTTGAGCCAAAGCTATTGTAGCAGGTGGAAGGATTCTCCTTTGACTTCGGAGGTCTTTGGATCAGGCCCAGATTSTTCATGGGTTTCAACTGTTTTATATTCATTTCAATCCTTATTCAGCTAGATATTTAAACACGTGTGAAATATTTATTGTTTGTGTAACCTGGAACTAATCTCGAGTTTCAAATTAGGCCTGGGTGTAACTATTTTGCCAACTGGTACTCGGATGAGCTAGTTTAAAGAGGCTCTTACTTGAATTTGATATCATATTTTGCTTAGCTTTTTGGTGTTACCCTTACTGCTTTAATGCAGTCGTCACCTTTTGTTAAAGCACTGTAGTGCAGTGATTTTAATTGTGTGGATTTAAAAAAAAAAAAAAAACCCACACAGCCTCTCCAGTTATTTGGGGTTTCATTTTCATTTTTTTCATGTTTGGGGAAGAAGAAAAGACACAGAAAAAAAAAGAGAAAATGGAAGGTTGAAAATGATTGGGTTTCAGGAAAAAAAAATATTTTTGGCATTGAAATCAGGAAAAGAATCAGGGTTTTTGAATAGTGAAGCTCACCACCTAAGCCAGGGAAAAAAACTGAACTGAGCTCTGAAACTTTACCTTTCTTTAATTATACAGGTGACATTTCAGACATTTAGTCTGATTTTTTTCCATCTGCATATTGAAAACACYCTTTTAAAAATACTTTAAAAAATAGCTGCTACAGAACATTTATTTAGTGAAAAGTAAATCTTATAAAAATTCAATTGCAAAGTAGTTAAGGTATTTGAATTTTTTTTAAAGAAGAAGAATCCCAAGAAAGAAAGTATTTGATGGCTAATAATCTCATTTCAATATAATAGGACCTTTCTTTTGCAAAGAGCAAGACAGGTTAAAAGATATAATTATGACTTTGCAAACTCTCCCAAGTGCTACGAGATCATCTGACAGTTCTGATCCYGGGCTCAGCTCTCAAAGGGGAAAAGTCTTTGTCTAGTTAGAGAGTTAAAGAGACAGGATCCCTATTCCACCCTCTGCCTACATTGCAATTTAACTGTCAAAAAAATCCAAGCTGCAAAATTGTCTTATTCCAACACAGCGCAAGAAAAGAGAGAGAGGTTTGAAACTGACCTGTCAAAAGCACCCTGTTTAAAAATGTATAATATATTTTAAATATTTTTTTCCAGAGGTACTTAAAGGTTAAAGATGTGCCAAAGAAGTAGGATGGATTTTTTTTTTCCCCCTTCACTAAAGCTTTTTAAAACAATTAAAACAAACAAAAAAATCATTTCAAAATTAGGGATCATCAGTGTAAAAAATCCCCTGAAGATCAAAAGGAACACATTAGAATCACATTAATTCTGATTAAAAAAAAAAAGATAATAAATCCCCTTTTTCAATGGAAAGAGAAACTTCGAGGACATTTAAATAGTGTTTTCATTGTCAGAATTTACAAGAAGGTGGAGCAGAGTGTCTGGAAGAGAGGAAGACCAAGGCAAGCASTGAGCCATGAGGAAAGATACAGAGGCTGCTGTTGACAGTCCGTCCTGGATATTCTTGGGCTCTTTAAAGCTTCGCTTTTTTTAATGTTTCAAAATAGTGAAAGAGGGAGGGGAAAATATTTTTCCCAAGTAACCAAACAAAAGAAGCCATTTCTTAAGGGGGGTTTCCAAGGAGCCACAAACAAACAATTCCAAATCATTTTTTTTACCAAATATAGATGGCAAACAGACAGCTGGCCGTGACCGAAGGCTTTTACACAGTGCCACCCCCGTGGCATTTTGCAGTGCCACGAGCACGTGGCGTTGCACCGAAGCGGATCCCGTCTGTCGTGCCACAGCAGCACTTCCCTCGCCCACGACTGCCAAAACAGGATCGGGCCCCAAAGCGTGTCAGCAAACCCAGTGGGGGTCTGGGGGCTGCCGAAATGCCAGACTGGGATCTGTAAGCACGTGAGCTGTGTGTTTCTCTCTCAGAGCACGCAATGCGTTCCCCTAAGCAGGGAGCAGCGGCCAAATTTCCCCATTATTCATCTTACTGCAAGTCAAGGGTGAGCCCTTCATAAATCAGGGRTCAATTCCTCAGAGACAACAGTTTCCCCACCTGACAGAAACTAAGCGAGAGTGTGTTCAGGTCCGTTCATCCACCTCCAYCGAGCCCCAGCAAACGCCTCAACAAATTGGAGCAACTGATAGGGCTTGTGCACCGGCAGCCTCCTTGTAGCCTTTATTTGCTGCAGGGGGGGGTCCTCCAAGGAGCCAGTCGTGTTTTTCTCCCTCTTAATCAGCAAATTGTAACCTGCTCCTTCCCACACGTGGCTTGACTAACAGTCCTGCCGTATGTCTGGCAGGGGCACAGGCCGAGCTGGTTCACACACGTGTTTGATTGCACCCGGCATGAAGGGACAGCCAAGGGACAGCCAAGGGACAGACAGGGGACAGACAGGGCCACGGGTCAGAGATTTGCAGCTTTCGGACAAAAGGGTTGCAAAATAACGTCCCTCCCTGTCATTTTAGATCTTTCCCATAAATGAGTCGTCTCCCAGATGCTTGGGTCCCAAACCTAGCAAAAAAAAAAAAAAAGGGAATCTCCTTTAGGCTCTTTAACTGGTCCTTCTAACCAAAGGCTGACAGGGAGGGGTACCAGCCTGTCTTATCCTCAAAGTCACAAGCTAAAATCTTTCTAGGACTGAGAGCCGAAGGACACTACCTCAGGGAGCTCCCCAAGTCATAGAAGGAGATCAAAGCAGTCCTAACTGAACGGCACCCGCAGACGGACAGACTTGCATCGCCTACACAAGGGCCATGCAGCTGGGCTCATGCCATAGACTTTAAAGTGCTTTGAAACACACATTTATTTAGATTTATACAAACACCAGGGCCATAGGCTCCAGGCATCCTTGGCATACCCAATAAATACACCCTAAATGGTATCAGTACGATCCAGGATAATGGCACCAGCAAGACAAGTGGCATAAAAAAAATCAACGTACTCCCCACTACTCCCCCTACCAAATTTTCTCCTTTTCCAGCCTTCTTCACCCTGTCATTTCCAGGTGGGTGGGGAAATAGATGAGCTTTGCAACAGCACTGAATGTCACCATCAGACACAGGAAACTTTGGAACAGGGGTAAAGCAGCAGTTGTGTATTGGTGCTYMTCTTCAATATTTTTATATATATAAATCTGGTAAATCGGGGTGTGACCAAACTAAAAAAAAAAAAATGCGGATGGGGGACCTCGTTAAAGCATCCTTGCAAATTGATTTGCGTACCTCCTGCTGCATTAGCAAGTGTGTCAACACAGTCCTGCGTTTCCATAGGACCTGCAGGGTSACCAGGCTTTAAGTATTACTCGCTAAAAATTAAAGCCAAACTGGACTCCTGCCCTAGGAAACTCGCCAGATTTCTGCTCTTAAAGGAAYGATAAGCCTTTGGGACGCTGCTTTTCTGACTGTGCAAAAGCAGGGTCAAGTCTGGGATAAGAGCTCCTCATTAAATAGCTCCAATCCYGCTTCCCTTAAACCTGGAGGGAAGTCTTCCTCCAGGAGAGGAAGGTCCCAGAGCAGGACCAGAACCCACCAGCAAGATGAAGGTGTGCTCTTGGCAGCCCAAATGGATTATACTGGGGCAAAGGGCTTTTTAGAAGGTGTTCGTTTCACGTATGTTGCTCATAAGGAGACAAGAAAGCCTTCCCCATCCTTTCCATTAAGCTCTCTGGTCCCAAATTTTCRTCAGTTTGCCTCAGCCTTTCAAGGGATGAGATGGTGATGGGGTTTCCCTGGTGTAACCAAGAGCGGGATCTGGGTCTCCTCGGTAARTATCGTACACTAAAGCTGGCTTCCTCATGCCACTGGAAAGCTGCCATGATTCCGCCCATGTATGAACCGAAACTCATCTGCTCTGCACATTTTCCTCTTAATCCAACCTGTTCTCCAGCTCATCTTTACTTGTTTGTGATCAGTTTGGGAGGATTTGTGCCTTTGTGTCAGGGACAGTCTAGCTGCTTGCTTATGACAGCACCAAGAGGGCTGCAGGTGTCAAAAGGGAATTCCTGCAGTGAAAATCATGGATGTAGTTCAGAGGAGACACACATAGTGGGGAGTAAGACAGTGTGAGTGTCGCCTGGTGAGAAAACAGTAGAGAGTGGCAAAGAGCCATGGCACACACCGATTCGACATGTGTTAAGTGTGTAGCAGGAGCAGAAACATGCACCCAAAAAGGGGAGAGGAAGTCAGCAGGTGTAACCCCATGAAATTACACAAGACCCATGCTTGGGTTTACCATTTTCACCTCATCACTTTCCTTCCTTCCTATTGCTGCAGAAACCACCCTCATCCGAACATCCCCAGTGACCGATTCCAACTGGCACCCTCTTACCGGCCAGTTCAAACCAAAGGCCATGGTCAATACTAACAGCTTTGCCAGGATTTTCTCAGATAGGGGCAATTCGCAGGTGGTGTGAAGGTAGCGATGCCGGCTTTCCACAGCAGAGTGTGACCCTACAGAAGCAGAGTACCTGTCCTCAGAGCAACGTCTCACCATCAAACGAGACAATTTCAGCTGTGAGCTGAGCTGCCTTCAGGCTGGGACAGGCTCAGGCGACGTCCCCACTCTGCAGTCGGTCCCCCCTCAGCGCACAGCACACGTTTCGGTTTGATTGATTTTGTAATTGCTCGTTTAATTGAACAGTTACAGCAACACTATCAGGAAAAGGTTTCAGGGCTGGGAAGGGGGGTGGGAGGGTGTGGGGGTGGAAGGGGAATTGGAGCTGGGGAWAGAGCAAAATGGGTTTTTCCCTTTCTCTTAAGATGAAAACAGAGAGGAGAGGCAAGGAGACGAGTTCCCTTTAGCAGGCACTGAGGGGGAAGAGAGCTGAAAACAATAAATTACAAAAAGAGAAGAAAAATGAGAAGTGGGTTGAAAAGTGTGGCAGGGCCGGAGGGTCCCAGGGACTGCTTAGCCTCTAACTGACATCTTCTTCCTGCTAGCTGTGAATGCTGGCATGAGGAAAATGGGCCACAGAGAAGGAAGCTGGGAAGCTGTATGAACTGSAAGGGAGGGAACAAGCAGGAGAAGGTGGGAGAAGATGCCTGTGTGCCTAAGTAAAAGGTGCGTGAGCAACACGGACAGAGAAAGACATACCTGTGTCAGAGAAGCTGCAAAGAGCAGAGAGTGTATGAAAGCAAAACAGACATGTACGGGAAGGTCTGCATTTCAAGCACAAGTGAGGGCGGTGTGTGTAGCATATCCTTGTAGGAGAGGTAAACCTCCAGGGAATGGGAGAATGGACCAGCAGGTAYCCATAGGAAAGCTGGGATGTGTGAGAGTGAAGGGAGAGTGCACGTATATGAAAGGACAGCGACAAAAATAGTGAGAGATGGATGGACACCTCCGCAAAAAGAGGTGAGTGTGAGAGAAATCAGAACACGTGCTGGCTGGGTTTATCAGTGAGCCTGCTATTGGGTACGCTCTGCTGTCACGCCGTGACACGAGGTTGCCWCTTTGCAGATCTGGTGCCACGCTGCTTTTCCTCTCTGGGGCTGCGTGGGCACTACTTCCACGTGCCTGTGAACTTCTTGGAGCGTTTCTGCCTCCGATCTGCATACACTGCCTAGGTGGGTTTCCCAAAGGGGTGAGCAACCTCTAGCTGTTGGCACAGTGGGTGTTTGCATCACTTTTCACAGCGTGTTTGCGCATACCCGTGAGAAGGGGTGAGCATGGACGTGCGTGTAAATCCGCCACGTGCCCATCCGTGCGGTGGGCATAGCGCACCTCTGCTTCCCCGAGTCCAGATGTGCGGTGGGCATAGCGCACCTCTGCTTCCCCGAGTCCAGATGCGGCGGTGCCAGCGCGTGCCCCTCCGCGGTACGCGCGCGTCTGAGCGAGGAGCACGCGCTTGTTGGGTGCGCGTCGGGAAAAGGACAGGAGAATCCAGACAGGGTCAGGGGGGAAGGTGCACACAGAGGCCATGGTGCAGCTCCACAGCAAAGCAGATCAGGTTTCAGGAGAGCCTGGAGCTGGGGCTGGAGGGGGACAGGAGGTGGGCTTTGCTGCCTGCATTCCCTGGCAGGCAGCGCAAGGCAGGTTTAAAGAATATCCTTCCATTTAGGAGTTTGTTTATTATTCTTAACTAAGCAGCTCAGACAGGCAAGCCGGCAGCACCATATCCACACTGACTTCCCAGGAAGGCAGGGAAGGGAGGGACAGGAAGGCAGATTTCCAGACTAGGGGACAAAGGGATTTATGTACCGCTGGGCTAGGGAAGGGGGCAAACCTGCTTTGCCAACTMTTTAGAAAGAGTGTGGAAGACACTCAGCTTTGGGATGCTGGAGCGGAGTCTGGGTGGGGTGCAGCTGGAGTATGGCAAACAGGATCATAGCTGACTTGCTGTTCCAAACCCCAGCAGCACCTTTGGGTTGGCTGTTCCTCTTACACTTCAGAACTTCAGACTTTTGTCTGAAATTCCTCGGAACCAGGAGCAGACACTCAGCTATGTGTTTTCTAGGGAGGAGAGAGAAGAGATCACTTCTCTCTGTTAAAATCCACTTATTCCATCAGGAGTCACAGGGCACCAGGAGATTTGTGGCAATAGAAATTCCCTCACCTTGTAAGGGTGTCTATACCAGGGAGTCAATGCGCATCTCCCAGTTCTGTGTTTTGGCTTGTCTGGCCCATCTAGCAAGTTTTCAGCTACTGCAGCAATGACCAAGAACACAGCAACATAGATAGAAAGGAGAGATGGTACGGGTGTGCGTTTCTCAACAGGGACAGACCATCTACATCTGTGGGCGCCTTCAAAGCAYAGGTGATAGAGGAGAGAAAAGTTCTGCATGTCTATACATAGAGTGAAATACACAGGAGTACTTTCCTGCGTACTGCTTGTGCACGCACACCAGCTCGGCTGAACACTGTCCGTATGTGCAAAGATACACAGAGCAGCGTATTTTAGCCAGCACCTTCCACGTCTGTGGACTCCAGTGTGCAAGGGAGGGCTGCAGGTCCCCGTGATGGGGCACCCATCTGCAGCGCGTGAGCACACACCAAACCTGACCCACGTGTAAACACGGGAGTTCGCGTCCTTGCAGCTCAGAGGGCAGGACTGCAAAGGAGGGACTATTTTTGCCATTCGCCGAGTGCTGATGTGTGCGCTCACGCTGTCACGAAAATGAGGTCAAGGAAGGTCATTCAGTTCAACAGTATAAATCAAGGAGGAAAGTAGAGTGCAAGCCTGTGAATGCTCGGGAGATCTCAGCAGTGGGGGGTGGCCGGGGGAGCGGAGGAAAGGCTGCTGAGACCGAGAATGCCACACGCGGGCGAAGCAGAAAATAACGGTGAATGAAAGCAGCCAAACGGTGGCAGCCAAAACAGAAGGCAGGAAAGCCCAGCCTCAGGTCCTTTATCCAGCGCTATAACCAATGCTTTGTGTTAACCCGCAGGATTACCCTGCCAGAGCAGGCAGAAAGGCTCCACACCCTCCAGTCCCAACCCGCTGACAGGAAACCTTTCACTGGAAACTTGCTTGCATTCAGTGCAAAATGTCTCACTTCTGTTAACAATTTGTTCCCCATCACAAGCATTCCTGGGAGCAGCTTGGCGGGGGTAGGGAACGGGCCGGGAGGGCCGTGTGCCGGGCGCTTCCACCTGGCGACCTGGTTAATAACACAATGGAGCAGACAGCCGGCCTTTCACCACCTCTTGCTTTCCTCCATGTCCCTCATTCCACCTTTCACCACCTCCCCCCTCCATTTCTCTCCTTTCTCCTCCCTTTTGCCAGCCTCCTCTTTCCCCTTCTCTCCTTCCCCTCTTCTTTCATCCTTTTATTTTTCGGCTGCTATGCCCTCTTAGCACATTTGGACCTCGCGCTCCCTGGCCTGTCTGCAGGCCTCCCAAACTCATCACACCTGTGCCCCACCACACTCTCGGGTATGGCAGAACTCAGCACTTTCTCCTTGGACTRGGTCTGAACCTCCAAAATGCTTTTTGTCATCAGTCTTCCCCCAGCACTCTCTGGACAGAAGCCTCCSTCTCTCCCTTCCCCCTTCCCTTTCTCTCCCTCACATAATATTTTCCATATGAAGAAGCCTTCCTGAAGCCGCACACTGCCCTCTCGGTGAGTCTTAGGCGGGTTAGAGGAGACCCTGGGAGCCTTTAATCCTCTCTCCCTCGCTTGCTTTCATCCTCAGCCACAGCTGGACGCCCCATTGATGTGGAACAGACCAAACACCAGGCCTCTCGCTAAGCTGCTGCTGTGGGGCCTCTTCTCCTTTAGAGCCGAGCCGAGCCCCTGGCCCAYGTCCTGCTTACCGAGTGCCTGTCCCGCGTGCCCGGCGGCCCCTGCACGCACCGGGCCAGCCCCTCCGGCCCCCTGCCTCCCCCCCAGCCGTGCTCCTGCTCCCGCTGCACACTGAAGCCACCGTTTCTCTGAGCCATCTTCTGCCACCTCGTCCTACGACAAGCCCCCACCTTCTCCCTGCATCCCCCGTTCTCAGGATTATTTAGCATCAGTTCCCCACTGCCTCGCATCCCTGCAGAGCGTCAGGCCTGGATGAGGGTGAAGGACGGGTTTGTGTTGCTCTGCTGAAGAAGCAACCGGTGGCGATGCCCCCAGGAAGGGCCTGGCAGGCTCCATCATCTGGCGGATAAGGCTTTAGGACTGCAGCCTGCTTACAGTTTTGGGAAGAAGGGTCTTTGCTGTCCAAGATCTCCCTTAAGGCACACTGCGGGGCGAGGCAAGGGTATACACCTCTTTTAAAAACTTTGCAGCACAGACGAGACGGGCTCACGTGGGYACTGGCCTCCCGAAGCCAGGGGGAACAGAGGAGTGACAGACAAACTGCCATGGCCGGGCTCCTGCCTGCAGCGTGACACCCCGACTTCGGTCACTGCTCACTAGCTGAGCGGAGCATTTCATTTTTCATTGCAAAACACGGGGAGTAGCGCAAAGGCACTGCGAAGGCCAGCATTTCACCTCGGTGCCAGGCTCCAGGCAGCTATCCGGCTGCTTTGCRAGCAGAGACGGGACTCGGCTGCCCAAGACCCCCCCCACCCCCGCCTGCGAAGCCCCCTCGTGCAGACCCCATCCCCTAGCCCGGCACCCCATTCCTGATCTTCCTCTGCCCTCTAGCGGCCTCGCACCCCAAAACCAGCCCTTCYCTTCGCACCCCGCCGCTGCCCGGGCTCTGCAACCGCCCCAGCGCTGCTGCGGGGACCCCTCTGCCAGGTCTTCCTATAGCGCCCAGCAAGGGCCAACGTATAGGACAGGTAAAATCCTAAAGCAGGGAAGTCTCTGTAAGGCCACTGACATTTTAAGAAGTGTCTGAATCCAAAGAGGTTTCTGTGGGTTTCACGGCAACGAGAGTAAATCAACGGGAAGCAAGAATTTCTATGGAAGGCGACAGAGAAGCGTATGGTTTCATCCTCGATCGGATGAAAAGCTCAAAAGAAACTTCAGGGGGCTTTGAGGACTCCAAGTAGATAGGCAGAAAAGAGGTGGATTGATGAGAGAGAAGGGGGAAAAAAATGGTCCAGGCTGTCAGAAACACAACCTAGGAGGGAAAATTAAAAGACTTGAGGATGGTTAGTTTGGAGTGGAAAGACTGAGGGGAGGCATGGCAGGCGTCATTGCGTACAAAGCAAGAGAAAGGGAATAATCTGTTCTCCGAGTTCACAGTGGATACAAAAGGGAGCGAGGCATTTAAATAGCAGGGAGAGTCAGATGTTAGGAGAAGCTTTCAAATAAGGATGGTGCAGCACTGGAACGGGTCACTGGGAGAATGCTGCAACCTAAACTAGTTAAAGAGAGATCTTTAGAAATTACATCGAAAGAGCTGATCCTACTGTGTCACTGGGCTAGATTAAGTGACCTCCTGAGATAACATTCATCTTACTTTCTGTGATTCTATAATTAAAAGCCATATTGATCCTCTGTCAGGGATGCAGCAAAAGAACCAACTTCATTACTTCCTTGCTGCTCCTTAGTGACCAACATGCTAGGTCCTGGACAGACATCTCTTCATGACCTCCAGTGGACATGGCAAATGCAGACGAGGTGGGAAAGGATGAGGCATTGCAATRCAGCACAGTTCTTGGCTCAGTTTGTAGGCAACCAGTTGCAGAAACTGAACTAATTGCAGACTTTTGGGATTTGTTCATAAGAGAACGAGTGCATTCCCCCTTCTTGTTATTGAGCATCAAGTGCCTGATGAGAGAGGGATTTGGGGACAAGACAATGTGAAGATATCTAGCACAAAATGATTAGCTAGAATGTACTGTTAATAAGCTGCTTATTCATMTAATTGGAAATTATTTGCAGCAAGGGTGTCACTACAGTCTTTCTGCACTGCTCTGATGGAGCGAGGCAGCTAGGTACTGGCCCAGGGGAGACCACTGTGAGCACATCTGCTGGCAGTGGGGAGGCAGAGGAATTTACTGCCATTATACTTCTTTACTGCCACTGCCTTGAAGGGCAGAGAAGGGCACAGGGATTTCAAGGGGAGGCAGAAGGGAATCTGCCAAGGCCCACTGAATAGGAGCAAGTTTCCCAGTATGGCAAGCACAAGGTGTCTGGGGAGCAGAGTGGAAGGACAGTCCTTCTCCAGTATCCTTACAACAGCTAGAACGAGAGTAAGGCCAAGAAAGCATGGAGTGAAGACAAACACCGCTTGTGCTTCCCAAAGCAGATGTTTGAGGTAGAGCCAGCTGTGGAAGAGCCATGAGTGAGTCCACCCCAGAGCTGTGACAGCCATCGCTAAAGGGAGACTTTGGTTGTGGCTATGATGCACACATTGTGGTTTGATGATTGAACTGGAGGTTTCCACAGGTGGCTTTGCTCACCTTGAGGAGAGCTGGCTTTGTCCTGGTTTCCAGGAGGCAGAGTTCCTCCAGGAGGCCAAGGGAAAGGAGGGGAAAAGCTACAGAAGCCATTCCCCATTCCCTCTGTTAGCTCTGCCCAGCGAGTGCACAAATACAGRGATGTGGCATTGCACCACCCCATGTCTTTCTCCTTCCCTCACCTCCATTGTGGTTGAACCCAGGGCTRCAAAGCACCCAGGTTCAGAATCAGCCACATGGAAGTTTATGTGCCGCTAAAAACTGAAACATTTCTCCATGTTTCTGASGCCAAGGGCTGGCTGATTTTAATGATGTTGGTAGTGGGAGTGTCAAGGGGTCTTTCAGGGACAACACTGAAAGTGTAGCAAGATGAAGTGTGGCTTCTGTTGGTGCAATGGGGAGAAAACAGCTTCTCCTTGAATTCTGCCTRATGCATCTGTGTCTCCTGAACTGGCCAAGCTCAGCTGATCCAGACAATTCTATTATTTAAGTACGAATTTGGTTGCAAAACAGCAGTGAAGGATTTCTGTGCCAAGCCAAGTGGTAAGCCACTAATCTCAGCCACTTCCTCCAGCAGTACCAGCGTGGGATAGGAGGGTACAGAGAGATGACATCTACTAATCCTCTGATCCGCCTTCAGTGTTGCCCTTTCTCTTGGCTCCAAGACAGGCATGGAGCCAAGATTCCTCCTGCTTCTGCTCTTCTGTTTTTCAGGTAAGAAAAGGGGTGAGGCGGTACAAGAGGCAAGGGGAGCTCAGGTACAGTGTTGCTCTTGCATTTGTCCAAGGTCCTGTACAATGCATGATATTCCAGCATTAGGAAAGGAATTTTCTGGAAGTTTCTACCAACAAAGCAAGTTTCTTTTCAGGTGGAGAAATTCTCTGCACTGCTACAAAAGGAGATGGGCCAGCTCCGGTTCTATTACCTGGAGATTCTGGCTTCTCCAGGACCATAAGCCAAGTCACTCTGGGCACAGTTTCCTTTTCAAAAACAGTGTGTCATGCAAACAACACATCCCCTGGCACTGCCTGGCCCAGCTCCACCACTCCCTGAAAGGACCATGTGGTCACTGGCTCAAGGGACAACTGTCCTGGCAGTGATTCCTTCTTTGCATGTTCAATATTTAACAGAAATCACAGCTACTTAAGGACGGGCTAAATCTGTGTGAATCAAGATAGGAAGGCCTTAAAGCATTTGTTTCATGGCTGTTAAATGCCTCCTAGGAGCTGATTACTCAGATGCAGAATCCCAGGTACTGAGGCACACCACACTAAGCGCACAGAGCACTGCACCTTTGATGCAGCACAAAAAGCAAYTCTGAAGGGAAGGAACCCTCTGAAAGCCTCTGTCAAGGAAAAGGAGTCTTTGGGAGGCAGCAAGGAAGCAAATGTACATAGAAGAGTTGCTAATAATTTTGGAACTGGGATCATCCGAATGACARCAGTGTAATACTATTTCAGCAGCCCCCAGGAATGACTAGCATGGATTTACTATCACACACGACTGACGTAGTCTTCTGTTTCCTTACCAAACCTTTTATATCCTCAGTCTTTTGAAGCCTCCACAGAGGCAGCTCARGCCTGTTAACTATTCCATAGAGGGTATATAATTCCGTATATATTTGTGCTCACTGTATCTCTAGACACAAAGCTTGAGTAGGTATGAAAAGATCTGTCCCTGAGCACAGTACTAAGCTGTAACCAAAGCTGGAGAATCTCCTCATCTTTTGACGACCAGTTTCCTGCCTGGCCCCTCCCTTTCTCTCGAATACACACACRGAACCCACCAGCCATCACAAGAACTTGTGCAGAGCTACAGTGGAGCTGGCGCTGAGCCACGCAGCACAGTTTTGTCATTTTTTTAGGGGACTGTTTCCGACTCATCCTCAAGCAGGATAAATTAAAACCAAGGAAACCCCCAACACTACAACACAAAAGAACAGTTTCTACACCAGATCTTCACAGAAAGTCAGCAATCTTAGGTTGAGGAAAACTATACGTTAGTGCAAATTTTTGATTTTTAACCCAAAAATATATTTGTTTTCTGTGAAAGATCACATTTTTTACTTAAAGTAAATTTGTGTTAYCCTTTACAATACAGTAAAAAATGAATTTGAAATAAGAAAAAGACTCCATTTTCCTATTAGCAGTGCAGAGGGATGCTGGGATACAACATTCCTTCTCTTCTMTTTSAGTGGAGAGCTAAATACTGGAAATTCTGAAMATATGGCTAGGAGTCTGTCCCCCCYRTATGGCACATCACAACCTCTTGGACAGGGAAATGTTCCTAAGACGGCACTGAAACAGCAGCCTTCCCTACCCTTGTTCTGTCTTATTTACTGCAAGGTTTGTACTGATAAACAGGCAGACAGCACAAAAATAATGGCTATAAAAACTATGCRTATGACAACCATGAAAGCTGGGGGAAACATCTGAAGGTTCCCCAGCCTGCCCTTCTCCCCARCCCTTGGTTACCTTATTGCTAGATCACACACTCCTCAGACCAAGACTTCAAACAAATGCTATTAAAATTTGTTACATTAGTTTCCTTTTTCTCCATTTCTGTGAAAAAAAGGACAAGTTATTTTAAGGCTTACCTCAATTTTTTGTTCTTTCAAATATTTTTGCAGGAGGCTTTTTTTTTTTTTTTTCTTTTTTCCCCAAAAACCACACCTTGAGATAAGGCAGCCTAGGAATTTACTCAGCAACTCCTAGCTTGCTAGATTCTTCCACAAAGTCTGAAAAAAGGAAWGACTTCCTCTACCAGAGGTTTTATACTAACTCATTTGATAATGGGCTAAGGCTGCTCAGCTGTGAACACTGATGAGTTTCTCCCAGCCCTGCTGTGATGGTGGTAACAGGAAAGGAGAGATGGAGCGCTTATATCTTAAAATTGCTACTATACCTAAATCCAGCAGCTTCTTCCTGTCAGTACTTGGGATACTGTGGSAAAATAAGTTGTTATGGGAGACGCAGAGAGAGCAGGCAGTGTGTGAGGTACACAGGACTGAGGTCCCAGCTGAAGCCAGGGTCTGGATTTCACCTGTGAAGACTTTGTCCCGTAGTGGATATGTCATCCATGGAAGATGTGTCATCATGGCTCTTACCTGGGATTTATACTGTGGTTCTTAYGTTCTGCAGCGGTCCAATACCACCCTGCAATGGAGCTGAAGGGTCTCTGTTGTGTGTCCCTATAACATCCAAAACAACRCTACAAGGAAAGCCTGGTGTTGAAGGAAAGATAAAGATAAATGTGATATCTTGGTCAGCACCGATTGCCACCTTGGTCAGCACCGATATCAGCATATCAAAACAAGGTTCATTCTGAGAGAAGCACTATACTTTGTGACACCCAGAAGGGGACAGTCACTGTCACAACGCAGAAGCTGCAAGTTGAAGACTCCGGAGCGTACTGGTGTGCACACTGTACATGTTCTCATTTTTCCCAAATAATTGAGATTAAGCTGTCTGTTTCCAAGAGCAAGCATTTCTTTTTAAGGAAAATGTGGGGCATTTTGTAGATTTCYGCCTCACTTTCCCTGCTTACCTTTTCAGTGTTTTGTATTACCTTCTCCCAGGTTACTGAGGAATAGCCRTAGTAGGTCAGACCAAAGGTCTCCAACACTGGCTGAAGCAGATAATTAGGAAGGAGTACAAAAACAGAGAAGCACATAGAAACAGCTCTCCAGAATACTCTCCCAGCCTCCAGTGATTTTCTGGAGAGGATATTTTTGTTATAATAGCAATGGGTAAATTATTTTTTCTCTTTAATTCATCTACTCATTCTGCTGACACATAAAAACTTCTGGGATATGAACATCCTGTGGCAGTGAACTCCGCACTTGATGCATGTGTGCAGAATATCCTTTCCTCCTTGTCTCCTAACTAGCGACTTCCTTCTTATAACAGACAGTGGATTATTGCTCCTGTTCTCTCTCTCTCTGCTATTCCTGATTTTATGAACTTTTGTAATATCACCGCTGTCATTTCCTTTCCAGACAAAAAGTTGTTTTAGTATTTTCTTGTACATAAGGTGCCTCAGATCTTTCTCTGTCTTGGCTGTTTTTCTCTGATCACCAACTCAGCTGACGAATTCAGAGCAAAGGCTCCTGATGTTTCTGCTACAACAAGCTTTGCTTTGTTTGGGGACATGATTATCTTATTCTAAAATTTCTTCAGAAGGACAGAATGTTTTGGGTATTTATTTTTTATTCAGCATCCCAGTTCAATTCGACCCTCCTGTAGCTAAAATGCCTGTGAATTGGATTACAATATTGTGCTTATTCTAATTGCAGGAAACTGATGTAATTGGACATTTTGTCTGGACCTTACTAACCAGTTTGACCTTTTCCAGAAACCCAAGGATATGTAGCTAGGGAGATGCAGTCTYTCTGCTGAGTGCCCATACAACATGCAAGATTACAAGGCTGTGCAGAAACCCTGGTGCAAAAAGAATCGGGAAAGAGTGTGGTGTCTTGGTCAGCACAGAAAAGACGAGCAGTCAGAATGAGAATAACACTCAGAAAGGAAGATGCACCATAAATGATGACACCCAGAGGGAAGTTCTCAGCATCACCATGGAGAAGCTCACAGTACAAGACACTGGGGAGTACCGGTGTGCTCCTAAAGATGACTCTCGCTTCTTCCACATAAAGGAAATTAAGCTGGCTGTTTCCATAGGTGAGTGTCTCTTCTTTTTTTTAAATTGGAGAAACTCCTTTCTCYTTATTTTCCTTGCAGAAGAACTCACTTCCCAGGCTTGCTGCCCCACCTGCTCCACCCATTCTCTGCTCTCTGTACTCCACAGTTCATTTTACCTACTAGGCTGCTCCTGACTCCCAGTTCCCTCTTCCTATCATCTCCAGTTCCTGAATCATACTGGGGAACCAAAAGGACATGCAGAGCCAGGAAGCTGTGTTTAGCTGTCCATTTTCACAGTGAGCCACGAGTCAGTCGTGTCAGGAGCTGCTCTGAATGGATTATTTCAATATTTGCATTGTTTCCCCTGTACTTAACATCACTTCAGTTGTGCCTGTGGAGACATTACTGTGTAACGTGCAAAAGCCGAATGGTTCTGGTTTGGTTTCTCCAGCTGGGCACTCTGGGGTAGGCACCCCRCGGCACCATGACAGAGCACAGGGCACAAGGGGGGCTGGCTGGGGAGATCTGGGATCCCAGATGGCACGGCCCATGGGAGGGTCCATGCAGACACARCCCTGGACACATTGCCACCCTGGCTTTGAGGAGGTTTTCCAGCAAGGGACTGGGCAGAGGGCATCTTGGGAGCCCMGAGAGAAGGGCTAGGCCAGGGCAAATGTCTTGATCCATCTCCATGGCTCAGGACAGGCCAAGGAGTGCCCCGCTGYCACTGGCGTGAGGGCAGAGCATGATGATGGCCAGGCGAGAGCAGCAAAGGGCCTTTGCCATCAGGACAAGCCAAGCGCTGCTCTCAGCCACTTCCCCAAATGCACCCTGAAATTATCTTAATATCAGCCTTGTTGCAAAACATGGTGAAGGATTTCCGTGAGAAAGCAACACCTCAGGCACCTCCTCCGGCAGCGTCACTGTGATGCGGGAGGGCTCACAAGGCAGACACTTTTGAACGGGACACGTTGGGCATCCCCCAGCAATGCCCCTTCCCTGGGCTTGAGGACGGCCATGGAGCTGAGAGTCCTCCTCCTGCTGCCGCTCTGCTTCCCAGGTAAGAGAAGAGCCGGGCATGYCTCAGGCATCCCATGCACCCAGGAGGAGTGGGACACCCTTCCCCACCTCCTGCTGCCTGGGGAGCTCCACAGTGGGGGGGAATCCAACACCGGCTGGACTCTGAGCTGGGCAACTTGCAGCAGGGATGGGGAGGGAAGGGGCAGCCCCAGTTCCCACCATTGCTCCATTTAGGCTTGAAGGTCCAACACCTCWAGCGCCCGCGTGTCTGTGGGTTTTAAGTCACAGATACTGGGTTTTAAATCACAGTTGCAGTCCCAGCTCAAATCTCAACACTGCCCACCAGAAATTAACCTTCTCGTTTCCAAGCAGGTGAATTTAGCAGGGGGAACGGATCTTTGTTTTCAGAGTTTCTCCAGCCACAATGCCCATGGAGGAAGTCGGAGGCAGAGTTTCCCCATGCCCGTGGGGAGGCTGTGGGCAGCCCTGCATCAGCTCCTCTCTCCCTCACYGCATCTGATATTTACAGGTCTCCAAGCCCAAACACCTGAATCTGAGGAGAGCCGATCAGAAGGAAGCACTCTGTATATCCAGTGTCCTTACAGAGCGCAGGCTAATTACCAGCAGAAAGCCTTGTGCCGTGTGAGAGGTAACACATGTGAGCTCTTAGTGGAGACGACCAACCCAACAGAATACTCACACATAATCCGGGCCACAAAGGGGAAAGTTACCATACAGGACAACCCCATGCGTAGGACTGTGTCCATCACCATGAAAAACCTCCAGGCAGAGGACTCAGGCACATACTCCTGTGCTTACCGTTCYTACAATAACCTGTATCCTCCACTAAAGATGATCTCACTGAATGTTTTCAAGGGTGAGTACCTTTTCCTCCATCCAAACTCAAATCTTATCAGAAAGCAACATCATTCCTTCCCCCTCTTCATCCCCCCTCTCCCACACAGCTGTCCCCCACCCCCACAGCCCCCCGCCCTCCCCAGCCTTGCTCCCCACCTTCCCCGCTCGCACAAGCAGGGTGTGAAGGAGCCCCACAGACCCGGCTGGCCCTGCAGGCTCTCGGCTCCCCCTTGTCCTGCCAGACCTCACCCCTGCCCTGACCGACGGGCCGTCCATGAGGGAGTTGCCCCCGGGCAGAGTTTGGCCCGGGTGCCCAGCTCAGGACGGGGGGCGGATGCCCACGTGCCCCCCGCTCGCGGGTCAGTGACCACAGGTACTGTTCGGCAGAGTTGCACAAGTGGGAGTTGGACAGTCTCTCTGTGCAGTGCCCGTACAGCACCCCCCGGTACRGCACAGAGACAAAAGCCTGGTGTCGAAGAGAACGTCAGTCCAGGTGTAAAGTCGTGGTGAGGACAGATGACACTTCARCGTGGCGTAACAGCAAAGCTCTGGAAGACAGGACGTTGATCCAGGATGACACTCAGCAGAGGACTGTCACCATCACCATGCAGAAGCTGCAGGCCCAGGACACCGGCGTGTACTGGTGTGCACTCTCCAGAGGTCTCACCCGGATAATGGAGGTCAGGCTCTCTGTGTCCAAGAGTGAGTACCTACTGGCAGCCAAGCGTGCCTGGTGGCAGATTTCAGCCCCACCTCCCCTGCTTGTTCTCCCTCCCGACCTGCGGGAGAAGCCCGGGATAGCTGGCACCCATCTCTCCCTGCCTGCCTGTCTCTCTGRGGGAGGTTCCCACAAATGGGGCCACTCTTCACAACTGCTTCCCACAGGGTTGAGCCAGGGGCTCCAGGAGAAGCTTYCCCAGTTCAGCACTCG
The DNA here is from genome assembly GCA_030449065.1 of Oceanodroma leucorhoa. Taxonomy (NCBI): domain Eukaryota; kingdom Metazoa; phylum Chordata; class Aves; order Procellariiformes; genus Oceanodroma; species Oceanodroma leucorhoa. Next base: position 4,172,597 of record JASVER010000067.1, read on the forward strand.
GCTGGCCCACGCTGGGCACTGCTGGAGACCTCCCCGACTGCCGGGCATTGCTCTTGCTCTGGCCCCGCAGCTGCCAGCCCTCCCTGGTCCTTGCCTCCCAGACCCTACGGGCTGAGCGCCTGTGAGCACGCGGTCCCTGGGGGAACCAGAGGAAGGGGACAGGACCCCACCYAATTTGTGACTCCCCTCTGCACGAGCAATCCGGCTCCAGTCCCCTTCTGCTCCTCATGTCTGGAGGTAGAAGGACATCCAGGGAGCATTCAGCCCACAGCGCGTATTCCAGTGATGGGGAAGGGGTGCCACTGTGCCTGCTTTGCGATCTCACCAAACATGCCGCGTGTTTTCCAGGGACCCAACAGTACACAGCCAAGGAGCCAGGCACTGTCTCCGTCCAGTGTCCATACAGCGCCCCGGACTATGGGGCAGTGAACAAAGCCTGGTGCAAAGAGAGAGCTCAGAAAGCATGTACCGTACTGGTCAACGTGAACTGGAAGCCTTCAGGGTACCTCAGGACGTCTCAGSAAGGCAGAGTCACGATCCAGGATGACACCCAGCGGGGGATTGTCACCATCACCATGGAGAAGCTGCAGGCACAGGACTCCGGCGTGTACTGGTGCGCGCTTTATGAACACTCTCATCTTTTCCGAATGGTGGARGTTACACTCAATATTTCTGAGGGTGAGTACTGACCTGTAGGGAAACGTTGTTGTTTGTAGATTCCAGACTCACTTTCCAACTCTCTCCCTCTAGTCTCTGCACTGCCCAGCTTACACCACCTCCCATGTTACATCTGCATGTGTTTGCCTGCCCAAACCCTACATCATTGTACCTTCTCACACCAACCATGCTATGGAATAGCACCAGGGATCAGAACTGAACCACATGCATGGGCTGTACTGCTTCTCTTTTACCTGAGAGCAGCTTCAGTCATTGTCACAGAGGTGTTTCTGTCACTCATTCTCATGATAGCAGTTGTGCCCCTTTATAACAGCTCATGCCTTGGCTTTCAGAGACTATTAAGGCCTTCACATTTGGTTGCCAAGGGGACAACCTTTAGACCCATATTTTAAAGATCTGTGACTTCTAGGTTTTCTTCCAGCATGATGTTTTAACACTAAATGGTAACACTTAGGCACCTGACTGTGGGAGACCAGCACCACGCTGTCTGGAATTTGGCAGAGCAGCCCTGAAGGGATATGGCAATCCAGAAGAYGAGAGGGGATAGCATAATTCTCTAGGAGAAAATCCTAACACATGGGACTGAATGCAGTCTCTAAGCGAGCAGGCTCCTGCACACACAACCTCCCCTGGGCACAGAAACAGCCCTGGAAACAAYTCTTACAGCCGAGTCTTTCACAGACAATGCTCTTTGCTTAGTTTTTGCAAGCCYCTGTCTGCTTAAGCACAGTCGTTAAGTACTTCATTGCTACCTGAAGATCTTTGCCATAGAGCATATCTGCTTGGACTTACAGCGCTTCCTTCTGCCAGGCCTTGGGGTGGGTACACACAGAGKGGGGGTCCTGCTGAGCTCCCTGCCCCTCCCTCCCACGTTTTGATCCTTGCGTTGCTTTGCCGGCTGCCAGCGAGCCTTGATGACACAGGTTACAGCCTGGGCAGCTTCTCTGTGTTGGGTGTCAGAGCAGGAGTGGATTTATATCCATCTGCAATGGCAGGGAAGTTTAGCTGGTAAATGCAAAGCAGCCCAGTAGTGATTATTCTTCTCTTCATGTTTGTGATTACAGCATTGGCTGGAACAACTTTGTCAGGTACTGCAGGCACAAATCAAACAACCCCTTCTGGCAACACCCCAGCACCGAGGTAAGGCCTAAAGAAAGTCTTTGAGCTTGAACGCAGACAAGGGTTATTAATGTCTCCTCCACAACATGCCTGTCTTCCTGGGGTGGGCAGTCTCTGGGCATTCTGAAGACCCCTGCTTACAGAGGAATTAGGAGTGACAGGCATCCTTACCAAAGATGGCCTCTCCTCTTCCAGCTCCTGCCAAGTGTAATTACAAAGGAAGAAGCAGATTGATAAAATCAAGTCACAGCTTTCTGGAATGTGGACACCTATCTACTTCTTTATCCTGAACTCTTTGGGCTGTACTCGTTGCAGCAATAGAAACCCCCAGATTCTGCCCCTAAGCCTTTCTGTCTCAACTTTGCTCACTCCTGTCCATGAATATTTAACAATGAAATAGTTCTTCGCTGCTATTTTATCCTTCTGTTTACCAGGCTGTTAAATGTAAAGGATTTTCTTCCCCTTTGGACATCTGCCATCATCAACACTACAGCAGCACCTAAGAGTACAGTCATACATCAGCTCCAGTGCACCAGGTGCAGCAAAACACAGGAGGAAAAGGCAGTACCTGCTCCAGAGAGCCTGGAATCATGCTCKGAACTTTGAACAGTGGCTTGTTTTTAAAGCCTGGAGTGTAGTTTAGGAAAAGCTCAGAAGGCACAGCCAGGTAGAAAAATCAAGATAGCATTGCTGCAGGAGAGCCAGACCCTCCTTCCAAGTGCATAAAAGCTAGTGCATAAAAGCTACCCCTGTCCCTTTTTTTGGTCACTGTTTGGTAATGGGCTGCACCAGCATCACGCTGTGCCACCATCTAACACTGGTAACTCCTTTACTGGCTTCAGCTCAAATGTAAACACCTTCATCCTGCTCTCTGGGGTCCTGAGCATCCTGTTCATCCTGGCACTTATCACCTCGATAACACTGTGCGTCAGGCGGCGCAAGCAGCTGAAGAGAAGAGGTATGTGGAGACTGGTGATGCCTCGTGTTCTAGTCTGTACTAAACAGGGCCTTCTCTGGCCATCACTTTTSCACTCCAGATGAGCTTATTCCCAGCTCACAGTGCCCCGGAGAAGATAAGGCAGGTGCAGCCTGGGAAGCCTCAAAGCAGGCTCCTTRCTGTGATCTCCCCTCACAGCAAGTCAAACCCATGTTCCTCCAGACTCTGCACAGGATAATTCCTAACATGTTAGAGGAGAAGTGAGAGCAATGTGTTCACCAGATTCAGGGTAAATGGGTCCCACCGGCACACCCATTGCTTCTATCACTGCACAATCCCACAGCCTTCCCCAAAACTCCTAAAGCATAGGCAATGCCCAGGCATTTCATGGACTTCTCTACTCCTAAAACCTCTGATTTTGGCTCATTCCAAAGGTACCAGACAAGCAGAGGACACCTATGACAAACCAGAGGACATGGCACAGGTAAGGAAAACAATAGATTTCCCATATGTTACCTGAATCCCTTACCAATAGTCTGTGAGGAGCTGGCTGACCCATCTGATGAGGACCTTGGTGCTCATTTTTGGTTGTGAGCAGGAGGGGAAATGGTATTTAATGTCACCAGAGAGAGGAACGTTCCCAGGTGCAGAGAGAGGGGGTAATTAACTCCACTAGGAAAAAAACACAGTGGAGCAAATTCTAGTAATCTCTGAGAAATTACTGAAAGACTAGAAGCCAAGGTTATAACCTGTATCAAGGAGAGATGATGAAGGAAAGAGTTTTCTGTTCTTCCACCTCTGTCATGACTGAAGGTGAGTTTTACACGGCTTCTCCTTTCCTCCTAGGAAAATCTTGTTCTTTTGCTAACACTGAATCATGCTAACAAGTGTTTTCCCTTTCTTTTCATAGCTTGACAGCACTGAAAGAATGGAAAGTCCYGAGGATTACAGCAAAGACCTAAAATATGTTAACCTAAACTTTAAATCCCAACTCATCCCTGAGGATCCTCTCTACTGCAATGTTGAACCAAGTCAGACTCACAGGAAACCCAAAGATGAAAATGTGGAATATGCTATCATTGCACTCAAGCAGTTACCGACAAATGACAAAGGATGAAGCACAGAATCCCCGAACAATCCAAAAATGGGAGAAAAGAATTGGAATACAAAGTGGGAATGGGGAGTAGAAGGTGTGTGGATGAACACTGGGGAAAGATCTAAGTTTTTGCTGCCATGTGTATATTGCCTATGCATTTTAAGACCTCCCTCCTATTAGAGGCCAGTAGAGAATTTTGCCACAAGTGTGCAGATTCTCTCGGGTCAGACAGAGGTGCTGGGTAATTCTCAGGATCCCTTGCACACCTGCTTTCTTCAATCCCATTAAAATGCAGACTCTTTTGGAGAGGCAGGTGTGGAGGACTCACCTTTTGAAAAAGAGAAATATTTGTCTGGACATGGATGGGTTTGGTATTTCAACTATGTTCACTGGTAGAAACTCTATCTTGCTCCTAAGGGTTCAGCTACTATGGCCAAGCAAACTCATTCCAGTGCTGTAGGGATAAAACTCTAACCTTGCTGTGACTGGGTTCATTTACCCTGCAATGCGTGGGGGATATGAGCACTGGATTATAGGAATAAGCAGAACCAGCCTCTACCTGAAGACAAATAGCTTGAGGGTGTATTGCAACATGATGATATGCTGCATTGCAAACTTTGTAAACTGAGGGTTGTGCTGTATGAATCTGAGCACCAGAAGGTCTTGTACCTACAAAACAACAACGGTGCATACAAGTAATACGTATGCTTTTTGAGACTTAATGCAAATTCCCCTGTAACCTAAATTTATCAGTCCGCTTAGGTAAGAAGTAAGATGGCAAGAGGCTTTCAAACCAAAGCTAAATGTTTAGCTTTAGATCAAGAAATAGAGTGTGCACGCTGGAGTTTGGGGGTAGGAGGGAATGAAGGTAATGTCACTTCTGAGTGCATGTACAAGTGTCCCTTTATGGAGGGCAGAGGGTTGTGGGGTGGACTCAGTGCAGTTGCTGGGGCTTACACTACCAAAAGCCTCCAACACTGTATCCTCTAGACAACTCAATTATTTCCAAGCTTGAGGGCTGAATTTGCTCTCAGGGTCATCCACAGCCACAGCGTATTTACGCAGTCTTTGAGGCCTGTACATTGAAAACAGAATGAAGCAGCAGCTGAATTCTGAAGTTACAGGCACGGCTTCCCACGTGTAGCTGGTGCAGGCTGCCCCATCCCTTCACCACCTCCTAATCAAAGGCCCTTACTTTGTGCAGCAACGTCTGGCTGGGCTGCAGTCTTACACCCTCCGTTCCCCARGAACACACAAACTGGCTGCTTAAACCAAGGCAGTGTGGAATCAAGACAAGCAGGGAGAACCAAAAATGAGTACTTCTGGAGAAAGGAAAGAAGGGAACGATATGTGGTATTGCACTAGAGGAGTGGAGAGGGCACTGGGATGTTTTTGAACAGAATTTGCCTTGCTGTGCTAACTGCAAGGACGAGCCCTGAGACAGACAGGAGGAAGGTCTGTAGCACAGAGCAAGAAACTGGTAGGCTGYGCGAAGAAGTTGCACAAAGTATGACACAGACAACAGAGGAATAAGTATGAGCATAAGAGGGCTGGTCTCAACATCAGCTGATATAACAGAAGGGACACAATGGTAATTAAGAGTGGATTATGATGTAMATGTCCAAGTAATTCAGACACACAATATATTTATGGATCTCCAGTGCAATATGATGCAGGCTGGCAATTTCCAAGAGCTGCCACAGGAACACTAGACTGTCTGGGACCTCATCAAACCCTGCTATCCTGAATGATCACACCATAAACTATCAAACATGTTTTTCCAATGTACTTGGTCTCTCGCCTTCATTGTTATRAGGCATCTTTTCATCTCTTCAGGAATCACTATCCAGCTAGTCTCAGATGTAGCTCTGTTGTTTTGCAGCACTGTGCTGTACTTTAAACAGCTCTTCCCAGCCTGTTCACCAGCGCAGCTGGTTCTTTGGAAGTTCTTTGGAAGACCAATACAAACCAGCATGCCTACTTCCAGCACTTCTAATTTTTTTGGCTATACCATAGAAAACAAGCTTTTGTGGCTTCTTCTAAAGTCACAGAAGACCAGAAGTGCATGTGCAGTTTCACAGGAGAGCTCACCAGGGCCTTGGAAAGTGACACCATTACTTCCCTCTCCCTGCTGGAAATACTCCARATGACACATTTGCTGCCTTTACTTAACAGTCATGTGGTGAGCAATATGAAATGAGTTTGCTGGGGCTCAGCTCAATTTCTCCAAAAGACCAGAAACCCTGGCATGTTATTTGGCTGCACCAAGCTCTGCAGACAGGTGGCAAATTAAAGGGGCCTGAACCATTCCCTCTTCACAAGCCAGTCACATCCAATAGGTTTCTCTTGCTATGGCTGCAGCCCGGAAGCTGATCTATTTTTTGAGATTTTCCGASTTGACATGTTTAACCTGAAATGACACAAACAAAAAGAAAATGGTTCATTCAGCCCAAGATTCCTCTAACTATTTGCTATTCATGCAGTCAGTTACACTGGGTCAAACAGTGGAAGAGTAATAGTAGAAMACAATTGAGTTCAAGAGAGACATTTTCAGGTAGACAGTTGCTTCTGATCAAAGAGAATCCAGATTTGTACTCACTGGAGCAAGAATGAACAAAAACTGCAATCAGTAAGGCCCACAGATAATTTTTGGATACTGTAAGGTACCATTTTCTTAAACACTAATTAGAGGACAGAAAAAGAGGGCACATTTATGAATGGATAGACSTGCAGGTTTATCTGCCTGTTAAGAAACAGATAAGCACACAAGTTAAGAAGCCAGGGTCTATTCGTACTTGCATGGAAGATCTCCAAGTAAATAAATTCAAAAAAGAAAAAACAGCAACCCATCCACAGCCTACCAGTTTGCTAACRCTATAGGAGGCTCCCTAACTGCAGACCTGAACTACTGCATCAGTATGGCACTGATTGGCTCTGAATCAATGCCCCCATCCCTTATCTTATGTCCTTTCTGCTAGGTACAAAATAAAGATGTCGGTTTTGCTCATCTAAAGCACCTCACAGCTTCACCCAGCACAGTGTTCTTCTCTTCCTGTCCTCGGTTATATGTTAAATAGGAATGCTTCATGCTCAGGCTCTTCTAAACCTCCTTTCCCCTGAAGATAAACCCCAAGATTATGTCCTTGCCCTCCCTTCACCCTCGTGGTGCTGACTGAGCTACCTGCAGAGTCTCGAGAGCCACCCCTTCCTTTTCGGCTTTCCAGAAATTCATCCCATGCAAAGCTTGCAGGTGAAGCCTGCTCTGTTGGACAGGCACCAKTGCTGAGCTGAGAGGCACTCCCAGTACCATGGAGCCATCACATGATGCTCTCTTTAAGGCTGTCTAGACTAAATTGTGGCTGCGAGTGGGCAATGCTGATGCCTGAATTTTCAGCCCACAAGAGAAATGCCCGTCCCTGGTGAATTGCTCAATATGCAGGACAAAAAAGATGCCAAGTTCCTGTGCTCATTCCTTCCGGCAGAGCAAGGAGGGGGGAAAAGCAAGCTGCTCTTGGGCAAGAGCCCTTTCCACTTTTCTCCAGACTCCTCTCTTGTCCCCTTCTCTGCTCAACTGACATGGAAAAGCTCATGCACCTCATCTTCTTGGTCTTCTTGTCAGGTAAGAAAGCATACGTGGCCTTGGGTTTCAGTTAACAGATAGCGTAAAGGATTGGTGCAAAACTTAGTCTCTACCTGCACCTCATATGAGATTACTGATAATGMTACGTGAAAAGATTGCACGGGTCTTGAAACAAAGTAGCTTCTTCCAGATGCAAAGGCGTCTTCGTTGTAGCATGCAGCTCTTAGGAAGACCAATACAAACAGTTATTATGGATAAAGAGTCTTACTGCCTGTCCATACACTGCAAGGTCCAATGCAATGCAAGCAGAGGGAACCTGGAGCATTGCAGTGTATTCTGCCCTCTACTCTTCCTCCCCAGTTGTGTTGCAGGGATGTCAGACTCCTTCCTCGGAGTTTGTTCTTTTCCCTTAATTCAACAAAGGGCCAGCGGTGATCCATGCGCTCAGCTTTTCTCACAGGGATCCTTTTGAGTCAGAACAGGAAACACYGTTGACAGAAGTCTTGTGTGCCTTCTCAGAATGAAATGTGAAATTGAAAAATGCTATTTGTTTGCATTTGTAGGGCTTCGAATGTAAATTGCAGCATCTAGGGTTCAAGAGGAGGAAAATAAAACTCAGTGAAGGGGACGTCTCTGAAATCTTGGGCACTTGACTTGCTTGGAGAGCAATGTTCATCTGAAATGAGAAACAAGGCACAGGACCCAGCTGGTACTCCCAGCTAGCAGCCTTCTCTCTCCAGCCACACTTTGGAGATCCAATGCTTGCAGCAGTGCACAGAAAGGCAAGAGATTCAGGCTTTGGGAGCACAGAAACCTGTCTCAAAAATCTGAATGAGTTTGGAAAAAAGTCCACTATACTTTTTTCAGTAGCACGCAACAAGGGAGGAGGAACACAAATAGTAAATGATCTGTCAGAAGGATTAGTTGAAAAGATAATGACACAAAGTTTTCCACAGGGGCATCAGCAAATCTTTAAAAGCCATGATTCTGATCAAAAGATTTTTTTGCAATGCTGTTTCTATTTAAAACAAAACCAAAAAACAAACCCCTGGGGCCACTCCAGGAATTGAAGGGGCAGAACTGGAGGCGAGGAAGGGTCCACAAGAGAAACAGGAGAGGGAGTTAAAATGTTTAGAGGGATTGCACAGGACTGGACTGGAGGTAAGCCTTGACTGGAACAACTCAGTGTATCAGAATAAAGACTTGTAGGTGTTGGATACTTGGAGAGCACAGATCCATTTTTATGCCTTCTTGTAATCAAACCTGAAAGATCTTCAGTTTTTTTAGTTTACAATTCACTCAGAATGGTTGAAATTATTTTAAGAAGTGTTATTAAACGGCTCAGTCAGCACAAAGTCCTCACAAGAGCCTGTATTTTAATTTACTTCTGTTTTATCATTACTTATGATTTCACAGAAGGCACTAGCCTCTGAATTTTTTCACTAGAAATACAAATTTCTACAAATACCACACTGCACTTCTCTCTGGAAGTATTAATAGCTCAGACTGTCCCTTCTGCCTTTGCCTACCATAAAGAGGAATGGAAATTAGAAATAAGGAACTAAGGCAAAACAAAAGGCAAGCAGCCAAAGACCAGTTGTCAACATGATTAAAATTAGTAGAATATTAAAAGATAGAGCGAAAAAAAATTGCTAAACCCCTGGCTTTAGAAATTAGAGTGGGATTAAGAAGTAACCTCCCAAAGAGCTAGCTGGACACTGGTTTGTAGGTGTCACTTTGATTCTAGCATTTTCCAGGGCTGTGTTGCTTCTCTCTGGCTGTATAAAGAGCATTAAAATGGGGATAAGCTTCATGGGCATTTACTGCAGAAGGACCTTTTCTGCAGCAGAGGGTACTCCAGAGCCAACTCTCCACCAACAGAGGTGGAAGGGGCGAGCTCAAGGCCAAAACCCGAGCCAAGCTGCCTTGCTGCAGCTGTACGCAAGGAAGCAGGTTGGACAGTGCAAAGCAGGGCTGTTACAGCAGGACTAGGCTAACGAGAGTCACACAGAAACAATTCGTCATTATTGGGTCAAGCTATGTTTTTATGAGCTGCCTTGTAAAAAGAGCTTTTAAAAATCAAGACAGCTTGGCTGATTCCAACTCAATCTACCTGAATGCCCAGCTTCATGCTCCTCAGGACCAGAGGAAAATGCAAGTTTATATTTAATCCCTTAATCATGCTGAAACTGCTTCCCCTTACTGGGCAGGAGCCCAATGATTACAGAAAGTGTGATGTGGTTGAGCTCCAGACTGCAATCCAGAGCAGTCACCAAGGGGCCAGAAGGGAAGGCCAGCACCAAAATTTCCTGAGTTTCAGAAAATCTGCAAGTATTAATGAAGCTGAYGATACCTCCTCCTTCCCTCAGTCCCCCACACAAGAATAGCTGCCTGGCAAGAGCCAAATACCACACCAGTCAGAGGGATCACTACMGACATATTTCAAGAAAGTCTGAACCAAGACTCTGAATCTGGGTACGCTGTATCTTTCATGGGGGAAGCAGTCAAGTGACAGCCCTACAGTTGACAGCAGCCGTCACTAGAGTTGTAAAAGAGGAAAATGACGTTTAGCACAAACATAGTGGTAAGGGATAGATATGAAAGAAGCTTGGCTCACCACTTCCTCCTTCTCTCCTAGCACGCTTTGCTGCAGAGAACGTCACTGTGGTGTACGGMATGGAGGGGGGCACCATTTCTGTCAACTGCACCTATAACCCCTGGCAGCAGCGGTGGGGAGAAAAGAGCTGGTGCAAGCAGATCGATGAGACCAAGTGCCAACACGTGGTGAGCGCCCGACGCTTCTGGCTGCCCTTTCTAAAGAACAGGAATGGCACCACCTCCATCAGTGACAATGTCCATGAAGGGGTCCTGACAGTGACCATGAAGCGACTCAAGAAGCAGGATGCTGGGTTGTACCAGTGCAAAACTGACTACCTGGGAGAAGCAAACACCTTAAGGAAGGTGCAAGTGGAAGTGCTGACAGGTACGTCCTGGGGCTCTGAGTTGTATGAGTTCCTGAGTGCCTACTTAAATTTCACGTGTGTCTGCAGATGCCAAGGCCTCACTTTAGTAAACATCTACTTTTGYGTTAGTCTAAGGAGGGACTGCGTTTCATTGCCTCATTTTAGTTCCTGATTTACAGCAACGTGACCTCACTGTTACAGAACATCTAACACACGTCATCCCCTTATTGCTACCCAGATTAATCTCCTAGCACACAGCCCAGTGCCCAATCTCACCTTGGTTATCTATGCCTACTGGGGGCACCGGTGTTGGTGACACCAATGAATATCACCCAGAAACATCTGCAGACTAAATTGTTCTGTTTCTATCATCAGCTGTCCTGGAGACCCAAATGCCAGAGGAGTCTAGTGCTGTGCAGAGCATCTCCAGGTAAGCCATAAAACTCCTCATGCTGTGATCTCCAGTCTTCCTAGGACTAAGGCAGATTAGCATTGGCAACCCCATTTGAAGCTGAGAGGAATACCACCAAGCATATTCCCTACCTCTTCCTAATCCATGACAATTCTCAAAGCTGCTGTGTGGTTTCTAAACAGCAGCTTTATCCTAATTCAGAAAATGCAATGCTTCGGTGCCAAGCCAAACAACTCCTGCAGATCATAATTTATCTGTATGCGAGATCTTGCAGTTAAAACCTATTATAGTTGTTCTAACCTCCCAGGCTCTGTTGTGYACAGGCAGGGACTGCCTGTTGCAGGAGATGTTACCATCTTCACATTGTATACTACAAGAGTTTCTTTAAAGATTGAACCATCCCCTTCATGGCTAAGCTTTATTGTTGTATTTATGGTTCCCCATAGCATGCCTCCTGAAGCTGATTTCACTGTCTTCTATACCATTGCTGGCTTCGTGGTTACTAAGTTCATGGTGGCTGTGCTGATCTTTATCATTGGCAACAGCAGGAAGAACAGAGAAACAGAGCAGAGGAACCCAAACTTGAAAGAGCAGCAGGTCCTCCCTTTCACTGGTGACCTTGGACACGATGGAATCAGCCCCTCCTGGGAGAGCACTGCTTAGAGCTCARCTGAAGGGAATCCACAGGGAAATGAACATCAAGCATTTGCAGGCAAAGCTTTGCCACCTGCCGTAAGAAAAGGATCGCCTACTAAACGTAGGTATCAATGAACCTATCACTCTAGAGAGGGAATGTCACCATCTACCACCTCTTCTCATTGGCGCTGACCAACTTTTTCCAACACAATTGAACTGAAAAGATGCTGCCAGTAACACCTGAGCCTAATGGAAGAGGATGGGATCGAGGGCCAGGGGGAAAGGAGGAATATGAAGTCTTTCTGTCAAGAGATCCAGCACAGACTTACCTGTGTGCAGAGATGCTTCCCCAGGCATGGTAAAGGTGAGAGAGCTCTGCTCAGTTTKCCCCCAGCTCATTGCTAGGCCAGAAAAAACTTTGCTGCTCTATACAGCTACTGGCAAATGCTTTATTATAAATAAAACTACAGATACACCAGTGAACATAAATAGAAATTCAGGTAACTTATCTCAATGACCATGTGTTGAGCAACTTACAAACACATCCACATAGTGTAAAAATGGAAAGACATGGTTCTGTCTCAAATCTCCAAGAAACTTCTCCTGATTCATTGAAGATCAGTGTTAAAGGACTAATAGCTTTTTTCAAGGTGTCCTACACGTCTCTACAAAATGCTCGAATGCTTCCTCCAAAAGCATGAAATATAATCAGAACTAGATAGTTTGTATTGAAAGCTAATATTATTATTTGTCTAGAAATCAGCTTTTTAACCGAGATTCCACTCTCTTAAGACTGAAGCTTTTGACACACTTTTGGCAATGCAATGCTCTGCTATCATCTCCAGTCACTGCCAGTAGCTGCACCACACCACCGSGCAGACTTATTCCAGGTATTCATCCCCGGTATCTTTCCACCAGGGTCTGAACTGAGACCCATCAACTCCATGTCATCTCAGAGCAGTGCCAGGTGAGAGATTCTGTCTTTCCAAGGTCATGAAGACTAGYTCCCAAAAATTGCCTTGGACAGTGTGAATCCTTGGTGAACAGCCACTATGGAAAGGCGTAAGRAACTGCAGAACAGAACAGAAAGGGATGTGAAGACTACACGCAGCTCTGAGCCTGCTTCCTCATTTCTCAAATGATTTTGCAAACAAAGAATGAACTGTCTTTCTGTATTTCTCCCTGTATTTTTTCTACYCTCTCAAGGGGATGTTAGCAACATGTGATCGTTGTTCATCACTCCCCAAAGTGAAGCTGCGTTTAGCTCTCCAGGAAGACCCCAAATCCAAGGGCATTCATACTTCTTTTCTCTGCACTGTCTGCAAAGCTAAATAAAATCAAACTGATTATCTGACTTAGTGTGGATTCATGATAAAGAGCTGCAGTACACCCGATCACAATGCATCACCCAGAGAAGGGGTAACACTTAGAACATGCTGGTGTGTCTATAACGTACAGGAATGCTCTGAGCCAGCTGGGCAGGTTGGCACATCCAGCCAGCTCCGTTTAGCACCATGCAGAAACAGCAGCTCAGATCCCAAAGCCAGAGCAGGCCATGCATGGTTGTGCTCTACCTAAACTAATTTCCTCTGTTTCCAGAGGGTAAATTAGCCCATACACAGTTGCACACCACTGCAGCTGTACTAACACAAACCTAGCTTCAGTATTGCCGGATCATAGAATCATAGAATCATAGAATCATTAAGGTTGGAAAAGACCTCTAAGATCATCGAGTCCAACCATCAACCCATGGATGGTACCGTGGTGCCCAGCTAGACTTGTGCTACAAAACAAGGGAATTGCAGCTCTAACCAGGACATCTGGGTCCTACTTTGAGCTCCAACCCGTTGAGAGAGAGACCTCAGGCAGGGCCATCCGCTGCCTCTGTGATGGCACAGTGACGGTTCTCCACCACTATACAAGGGCTTTGGGAACGAGGGATATAACACTTGCATGTAAGYGCAAAGCAGCAGTAAGGATGAACACATCCAACTGAAAGCTGCTCTGTAATAGATCAAGGTAGCACTAGAGACCAAAAATGCCTATTTCTTTTCCAGCCACACAGCCTGACTGATAAATATGGCTATCTAGACAACAACATATTTAAAGTGAAAAAGCAGCCAGTAAACATTATGCAGCCTTCCCACCCAAGAAGTAATATTAAGATTGTGGTTAAAAGATACTCTCAGCAATTCCAAACTGGCATCATCACTCTAGGCAGCAGACGACTGCAAGTGACAAAGCAAGTTAGCTTCCCCTGCAACAGAGAATTTCTCAGTGATAAAGAAGCTCTGGGATACATTTTTTTCCTCTATGCCCTAAACCACTTTCTACTTCAGGATGGGGGGCTTTCCAGCCCTGCTGCTCTTGCTGGCACTACCAGGTAAGGCTCAGAGAYTCTTCATTTTTCCTAGGAACAGATGCTCTCTGTGCTGTTGCATGCATTGCGCACTGTTATTTGCTTGAGCACTTTTTATTCAGGCCATCTATAGCCAGGCACAGAATGAGGTTCACAGAAGTCAATGGGGAGGAAACGTTCAGCCTGAAATTTGCTTATTTTAATTATACAAACTTTTGGGTTCTCATTTTTGTTTATAGTAGTTCTGTATTTTGTCCAGAAACTGAACTTCATGGTGGGACATCTGGCAATCTTTGCCCTTCTGAGACYTTTCTCTCCCACTATTGCAAAGTCCTCAGCCTGAAATCACCTAGCATATGGGGAGAAAATCTGTGTTTGCTGCTCTCTCCCGATATGTCATGGATCAGGTATTGTGAACGGTGTCATAGACAGGCTAGCTGCTGTTTGCTTTCTTACTGGAAATAAATACTGAGTCCGCAGAGAGGAACAATAGGAATAGCAATGGAAAAAGGGTAGTGGCACTAAGGCTAAGCATAGGCATTTATTTGGGCAAACCTGCAGAGTTAAATTACTCTTCTCGGAGGCCCAGCGTGAGAGTCCCAGTGGTAAAATGTAAGAAAAACTGGCATAGTAAGCTGTGACTACTTGTGGCATTCTTTTCTTCTTTCTTTGGAAGGGTCATGCGTGGCAGGAGAGGACACGCAAGTGTTTCTGCATACAGAGGGAGGGTCCTTCAGAGCTAACTGCTCACATGATGTGCACAAGAATTTATATGAGAAGAAATTTTGGTGCAAGGAGCTGTCAGAAAAATCTTGTCTAGTCTTAGCCTTGAGTTCCCCTTTAAAAGAAAGGATTAACTTAACCATGCGCTGCATCATTCAGTTGACCTGATAGACTTAGGATGTGGCTGGTTTTCTGTGATCATGACAGCACTTCGAAGAGAGAATTCTGGCACGTACCAGTGTGGGGTGATCTGAAGAATATTCTGCTGCAAAGAATACAGATGGTGGTTTCACTTGAGGGTGAGCTATGAGGTCAACAGTGCACCGGGTGGGAGACAGCCAAAATAAATCAAGAATGATGTGTCATTTCCATTTTTGTTTCACAGAAAAACACGGTGTATCTACACACAGAGATCCCACTAGAGGTTATCAAGGACAGGGTAAAACCCTATTATATAGCTCAATATAGAACCACAATATGTACCTATATGTATCTAGAGGCAGAAGTGGCCAGGAAATGATTTTTGCCGTATGAAATAAAAAAGTTTCAAAGGAAAAAAAAAAGAAAATAATCAATATTTTATGGATTACCATAAAAAACCATGAATACAATTTTGTAGGATTGTATTAATCAAAAAYAAATGGGTTTGGGACAGAAATATTTCAAGTAAGTTGATGAAAACTAAAAAAACCCAATATTTGCTTTTGCACAAAATTTTCTATTCTGTTAAAAGTGTTTTACAGTCACAGAAAAGCTTTGATAACTCATGTAGAAGACTCATGAGRTGGAACAACACCATCTTAAACTTGAACACATGTATGAGGCATAAGAAATATGCTGAGGTGGCTCCATGTCCCAGCACCTGGGGAATTTGACAGCAATAACAGCCCTGGAACCTGATACAGCCCATGTCCAGAAAGGGCAGCAGTAATCCAAATTTCCCATTTGTCACCCCAACCTCATCTCCAATGACCACCGTCCTCAGACTGGGGCTGGTTATTTCCTTGTCTTCTGCAAGTTCTCTTTGTGCTGATGTTAGCTCTGCTCCTTTGTTGGGCAAGATGTGCACCGCCATGGGGATTGTTTTTTCCTGTCTTTTCTCCCTCTAATGAATCACCACTATTTTAGGCTATCTGCAAAAAAAAGGAACTCTCTGTCTGTCCATTGGTCCTATTCTGTGATAACCAAATCAGGAAATTTCAACATTTTATTTGGTGCAAAGTGGTGTCCCGAATTAGATGTCAACCTATTATCAGAGGTAACTCTGATCAAAGTATTGTTAAAGTAGGAAGGACTGAAATGATGAATGACTTCTCATGGAAAATGATTAGAGTGTGGCTGAAAAAGCTCCGACTTAATGACTCAGGAGAATATCATCTTGAGAGCCATTTCCAGGGGAGAAACAAACTACTGAATAGGATCATGCTGGAAGTTTTGGGTGAGTTAATCAAAGAATTAATGATCTTCTAAAAGTCAGCAATTTCTTACCACTTGACAAGAAAGATTACAGGTCAGTGTTAAAGAGCTCTCTTCTGAGCCGGGAAATTTCCTAAGACACAGATAATTCCTGAATTTCCTTTTTTTAAACAGATTTTTGATACATACTAATGGTATAACCAAATTGCAACCAACTGGTAGGGGGAGTCTGGCTGGGCTTCATTGACTAATGAAATTTTACATTTACATCAGCGGATTAAACAGACTCCAAGCAATCTGAACCCTTCCTTGAATTTCTGCCCGAGTTCGTCTCYTTGCCACTGCTCATTAGTAAACTTCTGTATTTGTTTTAAAACTTTACTTCCTTTTCTGCTTTTAGTCAGCGCAGCAAGMATGAAAAAACACCAGAGGACCACAACCCAAAGGGAAGAAAACTGGAATCACAGTATGTCTGTTCTTGTCCTACCAGGTACTTACTAYTAGCTCTCTGGCTGGGCCTACACTTGATGTTTTCATTTAGATATACGGATAACAGGTACTATCCAACAACCTAAACAAAACTCCCAGCTCTTTCCTGAGGAACTGGTTGATCCCATTCCAGTGATTSAGCTGCTTTAATAAATCTTCTTTTACTGGTAAATAGCACAGGATGAATATTCTTGTGCAACTTCACAATTTCATAGCTAACAAGCAAGCAGTAACTCTGGACCATTCTACAAACCTGCAAAGCAGCATTTTTTAGCATAAGAAAAAGTCATCAGGGATGGRTTGATGTGGGAAAATCACCCGCTCTTGTTTTTTTTTTTCAAGGAGAAAATTGGAATCGGGATGCAGATTTAGACACCATTTCATTTTCCACTAAGAAGGGGGATGTTGCCAACCCCACAGATGACRGCAATAAGGATCAGAGGTAAAAAACAAAGACTCCCAGACCCTAAGAACAGCATTTTGGATGGACTGCAGGATATGAGGAGTGGTGTGACAAACAACTGAAGCATGKGCACGCACACACATACAAACAGGCTTCCCCTCCTCCCCTATAGAGTTTGGTCCAACCTCCCTAAGTCCCATGAAAAGATGGAGAAGGTTCCTATCAGTTTCAGAGCACTAGGTGAGTCCTCTACTGAAGATGCTCAGTTTGACTGCGTTCATCCTTTCTACCTGCTTAAAAAGGGACAACTATATGGCCCATGCAATGCTACAGTGACTCTGCCTTTTGTACAAGCAGACCAGCCTGAGATCAATCCCAGTTGAACAACATAGCATGTCAGATGAGAGTTATTATCAGGACTGATCAAAGGGGACCCTATTAATGATCCTGATCAAAGACAGACCACGAGAAGGGCTACTGCATCCTGATGAGGGATGCCTTTGAACTCTGGTAGCACTGCAAATGACTGCAGGAAGAGAATTCAAGCTCCTGAGTATTCCCCAGGCTTGCTAAGTGCCAAAGAAAATACAGCTGGGATGGATCCTCTGTGGCTGTAGATSAGTACTGACCTCATGGAACCATGCTTGTTTAGAGACAGCAGGGGTAATATTTGCATGCTGAATTTTTATCCTGGAACCATAATCCATTTTCACACACACAAAATCCCCTCCCAAATTAACCTAGTCACCTCTGGTGCTGTAAATAGTAATGGAGATATCATGCTTTTCCCTGCAGGGCTCTCTATGCTCTCATGGTGCTGAGTTCCTTCCTGCCTACAACTGCTCTGATTGCTACTGTTATACTCCTCGTCACCACTTACATCAGAAGGAAAAGGGCAGGTAAAGCTCCCTAACCCTCTTGTCTAGTTTTCCTGCCCCTACAGCTTGTCATCCCACCACCCTGAATGTAAGGAAGGTGTGTTCATAGCAATCATTGTCCAGGGAGGCAATGAGACTGAGCTGAGAGTGAAATGCAAGATGCGAGTTAAATCGCAGGGAAGGGATAGTGGGGGTAGTGATTTTTAAAATGAAAAGGTAAAGGTGTGCTTTTATACTCAAAGGAGATTCTGTCCTTCATGGCAGGAAAAAGGATGGACTTTGGCAGACATCCTTCTTTAAGCCAACCAGCACTGCAGGTAAGACATCATCAGAAATCCCACACTCCTGGTGCTTTGTTTGAGCTCTGTCGTGCAGAGACATTGGCCCTGTGTTCACCGCTCACGGGGGTTATAAAGCACGCGGTACCGTGCATCTTACAGCGGATRCGTAGCATCCACTCAAGCTGGCACGCTAAAGCTAGCTGTCTGTATTTGTTGATCGTCTGACATCTTGTTGCAAAGCAGACACCTAACTCGGTTATTTGAGTAAGTCATAACCCTTCTGCATATTTTTGTTTGCAGTACTCAGAAAAAKAAATGTAATAACAAATATATAATTTTGATAGTTAACTGGCCTTGATTGTTACTCTTCAGTAACATCACCAAAGGTTCTCATCAAAGGAAAACTTTGCTAGTTGCAATCACCCTAAATATTTAGTGTGTTAACTGTTGCTGCACCTTTCTACCTAGTCCCTTAAATCTGAGGAAGTAGAGTTTTGTGTAAGAGAAATTTTCTAAACTTCTCTGAGCACACATTCCCTTTTCCCATGCATCCCCTCCCCTCTTCCCCAGTTTCATGATACGAGGAGAAAATATTTGTGGTTGTAGATGAACTAAGACTAATATTCAGAAGCAAGAAATGCTGAATTTCTTTTTAACTTCTCATTCTTCATGGTTTCTCAGAAGGGCAGAAGAAACAAAGCAAGTAGAATGCCAGATGGGGAACTGAACGATAGTACAATATATGCTGTCATAAGGCAGCAACCTCAGATGAAGCCTGAAGATGTTATATATGTCAACATACAGCCTTCACCAGAAGTTTTCTTCCACGATCAAGAACCACCAGGCAATTCAGTTTCCTCAGGGTCTGTGGAATATGCCACTGTTCTCTTCAGAGCCACAACTCCACATTCTGGAACTGAAAAAACAGGCCCACCAAAAMAAACCAGCACAAAGCCTTGGGCTTATTCGCAGAATTTTGCTGAACTGCACTGAGAAACGTGCCCTTTGTAACCAGTTGCCGAAGCTGGATACATAGGGGGTGCGAGGCAGAAAGCAACTGAAAGGATGAGGATGCACAAACCTTCCCTGAAAAAATAACTGCACTTTTCTAATAGTATAGCATCACAATTCAGCTATTGGTAAGCAAATCGAGTGGAAGGCTATGGTATATTTCCTTTTTCCAAATGGCTCTATTTTTAAATGACAGGCAACTGTAAACTCAAATACAGGAAACTGGTTCTCTCTGGTAGCAACTGATACAGTGCCACGGCCAGCAAAGGGCTGTGAGATATGGGAACACGATGCTTCCTTTTAGACTTTCAACTTCAACAGCTCACTTAAATACTTATATATGAAATGTGAATTATTGCCCAAAGATCCACGTCAGCAAAGTGGTAAAGGATCTGCTTTATTTTAAACATATGAGTTATTTCACGGACTTCAGAGAGACAAGTAAAGCACTTGACATGTTTTCRTAAACAAGGGTCTTGTTGAAAAATATTTGTCTATGTTATAGTATAAAAYGTCTTCAGCTTGAACACATGGCTGCAGAATTTACACCCGAAGTTATTTATTTATTTATTTTTACAAAGAAATAACTTGGTATTCCCTTGCCTTTAGTGCTTGTTATTAATGCCACACCCACGCTACAGTATAAATCTAGCTTGACTTTATTATAAATTACACATATTTTGATCAAACTACTGAATCCTGTTATCATGGTGATATGTGCAAACATCCATTAGGGATTATGGATAAATCCCAAAATTAATCCGACTGAGATTTGCATCTTAATTCTGTAAATTGGGCCCGAGGATGCTGAATATGATACAAAATGGCTTTAATTTTTTGGTATTAAGATTGCAAGAAGACTCCAACTTAGGTACTGGGTGGCATGGGAGGAAAGGAATGTGAAAAGGCAGAGAAGCCGTCCATGAATCATATAAACTCCACTCTGCCTGTACGTGCTTGTACAATTCTGAGGGGGCTGGGGGAGAGAGGGGGGAGAGAGAAGAAGGAAATTCTGTTGACTGGTCTGATGTGGCTACAGCCTGGTAGCAGGCTTTTTGTCATTATAGCTGAGATTATTTTGTCCCTCTGTTGCAAATTCTCTGAAAATAAAGCTATAAAAAAACCATAGTAATAGCTAAAGAAATCAATTTCTGGCTTCCTAAACAGGCTTGCAAGACTGCATTCTTCAGTTCCTGTCCCAACTTCCCATTTTCTGTTCTTGCACACTGTTATTTCCTTTTTTCTTTAGTCATCACTGCATTGACCAACTCCGGAAAGAATTAATGACTGACACCTTCGTGCTTTTTGAGATGTCAAAAGTGTTAGTGTAGGAATCATACCATTAAGGTCTGAAATGATACACAACAGGAAAGACGAATGGTTAATGTAATAGGCTACAGTATACAAATTCCACTCCTTATTTAGCCTGCTTGACTCTTTGAAAGCACCTAAAACTTTGTATGCCCAAATTCCTCATCTGGGTGCAACGGCATATACAGTGAAAGGTCCGGGGGCCCCAGATCCTAAAGTAATAGAAGTTAAATAACTAACTAGAGAGGCTTACTGGTATACACTTCTTTGCCTACAAAGCTGAAGATGATCTACTGTCATATGATGAATTTGAGGGTGTTTCTAGGAACAGTTTATCTCTATGGACAGCATCAGTCCTCTGTCACAAACTGTAAATATGTAACTGCCTGATTTAAAATAAAGACACAAGAAATATTCTCAAATCTTTCTACATTTGTAACATCTTACAGGTATTTTCCTTCTGTGCAAATGATGGAGATTTGCTAGTAACCTGAACTGCCTACAATGAAGGAAGAATTATCATAAGACCCAGTTTAGACTGGCATGTTTGGTAGTTAAGTTTGGAAAGCATCAGCAGCCAATCTAGTTCTGTTWTGCTTAGCTGTGGAACCACATTCAGGAACGGTCTGACTTACATACGAGCAGCCTCTGGACATCTGGGACATTACAAACCCGGCCATGTCTTCCGATAAGCCTGACAAAGACAAGTAGTTAGTGACCCAGTTCTATATTGGCTGTTGAATAGTGGTGTAGACACGTATCTGGCTAATGTCTCACACATCCTCCCAGCYTATCTTTCATTTGATGGTAGCAGGAAATAAAGTTGAGGCATTCTAGGAACTGGGCATATCAGACGGGCAGGGCACAACTGACAGGATGTAAGAAGACAGGAGTGTTTTTCTAAGACTGAGGCTATTAGTCAATACATTCCGTTCCAGTGCCTCCAGACATCTCCTCAGTCCTTCTACAGGATGTCTAGTTCAAACTCACTCCAAATCTAAACATTGTCTGCAGCCTATGCTGAAAGTTATTTGTTTCTTCTTTACYTTACTTCAAAAGCAGTAAACACTAAGAGGACCATTTTCACCTCTAATAGGGAGTAAATGAATATCCATATGACTAATGGCTGGGGACCTTCATCTGTTACCTCCTGTTCACTGCAAAGAGCTCTTGCCCTAAGTGTACTGTAAGAACATAACAATCGTATAATAAATTACAAATTATATTCTAGAGATTCTGCTACAGTCATCATAGTACTATGCCATCTAAGTGCCTTCCCGTAGCAGTTTTGCAAATTGGGCAAAATTTGCCATAYGCACAAGAAGCCACGGAGATTTGATCAAAAGGCAGAGATGAAAAGGACGATGTTTTATTAGCCACTATGTAAACCATACAGTTCTGGTCCATGTCTTGAAAGCCCCACAGAAAGCAAAATGGGAAAGTAAACTGAATTTTGGATATACTGCTYGAGCGCAAAACTACAGAGACCAAGGAGCTTCCTGCTAGACAAAATGAAGCTGGCTCATTCATACCTTTCCCCTTCCTCTGGAAGTAGCTGAAACATGAGAACGTTTTTGAAACAAATGGTTGCCTCTAGCTCCTCCAAGTACAAAGAATCAGCAAAGTGTCGTTACATGAAGAACCTAAAGAAAGAGAAAACCCAGCACTTACCAACCCTATTCACTTCACGTTAGTAGTACGAAATCTTATTCATTCTATTCATTCTAGAATACCTGTTCAATTGTTCTCAACTTCCTGCCTTACTTCTCTCCCATGCCCAGCAATCGCAAAATATTGATTACCAGAAAGGAAAACTAAGCAATAAAGGACAAGATCCTGGCAACCRTGACTAGCCCAAGATTAGCAGATAGAGGAACTTCTCTCCAAAGTGAGGGATTGCTTTAAATTAGTCTGCTCCTGTTCTTGTTAGGGAATTGAAAAGAATTTCAAATTAAGAATAAAGCAAAAAACTGTAAAAATCAATATCCGAGTGGCTTTGTAATCAGATAACCTATTCTGTGCTGAGGGCATTCCCTCCAGGTCYACAGTGCCTGCTTACTCCCCTGGGCCTCTGCCCTTCATGCTCTTCTGCATTCACAAATCTTCAGCTGTGAGGTCCTTGAGGATTTATTCTGCTCTATTTGCCAACAATCACACTTCCAGCATTTCTGCATTTCGTCACGACTGCAGAGCTGCCAGCAATGCAGTGACAGAAAACCAGGCCAGCTTTCTTCAGGACCCACTCTAACTGCCAGCCTGTGGGGGCTTTGCGGCACATAGCAGCGTCCGAGTTGGGAGGCCACATCCTGTACGTTCAGCAGAGGGAAAAAGGCATCTTCAGAAGATATTTCCAAACAGCAGGACCTAACTGGATGCTCTGAACTGCCTGCTGGTGGAACTTCTATCTCACCTATGGGGACACCACACCCCCTAATTTAGACAGTTAACACAGGCAGTATGGTTATGCTTCATTATAACTGACATTAGAAGTATACACCAATTTTCTATTGGAGCTCTGGGACCACTTCAGTGTAGCTAAATACAAACTCATCCAGTATTTCCAAGCTGCTTTATGGATAGTGTAAAGGTGTCACTCACAGTTGGTTCACTTGGAAAACACCATTAAGGCATCCACTGCAGGAGAAAGAAACACAATAATGTTTGGGGTAAAACTTGCCTTTTTTGTTCTGTTTGTTGCCACCTAGTGATATTCATGTCTGCTTTCAATGTCTGCTAGCAGAGAGATTTGCAGCAGTGAGGGCAAAACCAGGCCCCCAGAACTGCAGTAGTGATTACTGTTCTTTCAAGAACATAGTGTATAGCTACAAAAACCTGTGAASTTCAGTGTATCCCTTCTAAGAGTGCCTATCCCAAGAACACAGGAAAAAAAGAATAGGCAGAACATAACGTTTTGCTTTTTTATATGGCTGCTTTTAACCCAAAGAGCTTTGCAAACTGTAACCATACACAGGGACTGTTTCAACAATACTATAACATACAACTACTTGATACCACACAAAGATTACCTAACAGTGCGCAACCTCCGACCTGATAGAAGTATTTACGTTATCGTAGTGGATGTTTAAGTTACAATACTGCTGAGAGATCCTGAGCAGCAGGCGTGGAAGAAACAGCATGCCTGAGAGGGATTAGCAGGCAGACATGGAAACTMTCTCTTAAACCTTTCAAAGCCTGCCCAATCCTCTTAAGAGGAAAACTTCCTTTTGTGCCAAAACACAAGAAATAAGCTTTTTCTAAGGGTGYCCATTCAGTCATATTTGGCCAGATAAGATAATGACATGATACTTGGGAATTTGGGCACAAGAAGAAACTGCCTTCCTGGAAGGTAACCAAGAATATAAAGGAGTAAGTATCTTAGAAGAGCATGTGGGTAAGATGGAGTTGGATTGTCATCTCTTACACTTATGCAGCCCTGTACAGATTCCATCGCTGCACCCGTAGGACACTCCCTGTGCTCCAGGGCAGCTTCTGTATAACCACTGGATTCTTCTGCATGGCCTTTCAGGAATAATTCTTCARTGCAATGAATCCTGCAGCAAGCGTGCAAAGACACTGAAATGTCACCGAGGCACGCTAAGCATTATGCCGACAGGTACCCAGGAGCTGACTAGCTATGGAGGGGACATAGTGTGACTACCAGGCATATTTCCCTTAATGATCAGAATGGTAATTTGTCCTTCAAACAATAATTGCCATGCATCCTCTCTCCTCCCAGCCCAGACTCACTGAACACCTTCCCCACACTCGAAGGACGCACAAGAGCGACTGGCCAGCTCGAAGCAGCCTTCCTTCCCTCCCCCAGCTCAGCGAGGCCAYTTCCCAACTCCAAGGGGGTCACAGCCGCTCCCCTGGGCTCAGCGCTGAGCGGCCAGGCCTCCTTCCACCCTTCCTGCAGCCCYTCCTCCAACAGCCCAGCTCCTGCATGTGAACCACCCCCCAGCCGCCATCTTGAGTCATTACTGCAGCCTGCGAGGAAGTGCAGCAGGGCAAGATGGCGGCCCTCTTCACCAGCCAATCAGAAGTGTCCCAGAGCAACAYCCATCCAATGAACACCCACGGTCGGACACCCCAGCTTCCCTCAGCCAATCAGCTTCCAGCACTCACCGGCAGCCAGCAGTCCCCTCAGGCAGCAAGATGGCAGGACGGGGATGGAGGGGAAGATGTCTGGGCCCTTCCCCACAGGGCAGAAGTGCAGCAGGCGCACCCCAGCCACCCCCCAGGGTGGAGGCAGAGCGAACCCCTCCTCCTCCCTGCTTTCACGGAGGGCAGGAAAGCTCGCTGGCCGCCTGGGCGTTCCTCAGCGAGTGCTAAAGCCGCCGCCTGCCCTCACCGCTCCCTCCTCACCGCTCCGCGTCACTGCTGCCACTTGACTGAAAACGTCTGAAAAACTGAGCCAAAGCTTGTTCTCTGTTTATAAATTTTTATTAGCTCGATAGTGTACACAGTACTTACAATTGCATCTATTAAAGACCAAAATACACTTGAAAAAATGCATCATATAAAAAAAATTATAAACTTTTAACTATATACAAACTTTGCCTGACATTACACTAATCTCGGTACCCTCCCACACCCATTCACAAAGAAAAGTTTTTCTTCCCCCCCCCCTCTTTTTAACATGCAAGGCCTTAAAGCCATTTAGCATCACTTGAGGACCATTTTCCACATCCCATTTTTTTTACACTCATATAAAACTGGTTTTTGATCGATTCGCTGCTCCAGTGCTCTCTGGGTCAATCGACCACGTTTCTCCTTCTCCCCGAGCCTCTTCTTTTATCCTCATCCACTCTTTTATGCACGCTCAAAGTAGAGTTTTTGCTCAAGTGTAGCCAATCCACAAAGAATTCTCATTTAGTTACTAGAGAGGTTTGAACTTGATGATGTCTCCAATTTAACAAATTTACCCAGGAAAAGAAAGCAGACTTTTTTGGTAACATGGTGTTGACCGATAACTCCAATCTCACCAAGCAAACACTACTTTTAGAAGTGAATACACATAACCCAAAGCAAATGAAAAAATATGACAGTAGCACTCAGGCTTTCACATCACTATTTAAAGGATTAACGATAAGACTTCCTATATAACACAAATCCATAGGTCTTAATACACATTCTACAACAGATCAGAGAACCTATATATGAAGGGCTTATTGGGAAAAAAGTTCTAGCTGTTTTGAAGAAGTTTACAAGTTCTTTAAGAAAAGAAGTAATTACTCATTAAAAAAAATACCTATGTCAGAGCAATAATCTTGCTTCCCTAACTTCCAACTCTCAGAGGGGGTTCTCCAGAGATTAGCCATCAGTTGAAGAGCAGAAACGTTACGGAGAGGCTGTCTTACTCCAGCACAGAAATATTCGTCCAGCACACGAATACTGTACTGACAAAATGTACAGATGATCTAAAAAAATATTTACAATAATGCTGCAAATTCAACTAAAGCAAATTTTTTGTTATTCCTTCACGAAAAGAGAACTACCTATTTCCTGAAATGGGTGACCTCACAAGAAATGCTAGGTGAGGGTTTCATAGTTGCCAACTGAAGAAAATAAGCACCATGCTCTAATTGGCCAAGTATTTTAAGGCGGAAGCAACCAAAGGCACCAGAGATGCCATCAATGCAACGGAGGTAAACAAATGCCTTTTGAATCACCAGAAAAAAATCCTAGTGTTAAGATTTGTGAGCAGGGCGTTAGATTACTAATATAATTTAAGACAAAATCGAAAGCAAGATTTATTTGCACATCAAGAACGAGGCCACCTCCTCCCATAGCTGCAGGTGCCACTGTGTGTCGAGCAGTTTGTTTTCTGAGTTTCAGTTCACCGTGTCAGCTGTGGTAAGGGTAAGAACATGGAACTAAAAAGTCAGAAAAAAAAATTAACTGAACTCCAGTTAGAAAAATCCAGCTGCCTAACTACAAATACCAAATCTGCATTTCTTCTTTGTTCACTGGCTATGTACCTTCACAGATGGCTGACCTAAACATTGTCATCCTTAGTATCTAGACAGTATTCCTCCAAGATTGCCTGCTGGCAATGTAGAATCTAACATCTCTCCACATTTCTGCTCCCTCCTCTTGCATTCCTTCCCATCCTCTCATACTCTTACGTCTAATATTTTTCTCTTTTATCCAAAGTAAATGGAATTTGCAAGGCTCTGTCTCTTTGTATCCTCCCAGTCTTCTACAGCTTGCTAATTTGTCCTCCATTTTGCATTTAGTCATAAGCTTTCAGTAAATGGGAAAAACACAGGAGGGAGATAGTATGTGTTGTATTTTTCAAGTTTCATTTATTTTTTTTTGTCACTTGAAAACAGAGTTCACTGAATTTAAACCAGTCTCTCTCATCCTTAGATGCTTTCCTCAAAAAGACCCCACCCTCTGCTACTTTACCTATTCAGGTTCATAATCACCTCCCTCAGTAACAATGCCTGGCAATATTTCCAATCCCATGCTTAACAGCAGTTTTACGTTTTACAGAACACAAAAATTGGAAGAGATGGGACTATAGATAGCATGCAGGTGATACACAGAGAGCCTGTAAAACTCATTCAAGATGGGAGGAGACAGGCATGGAAAGATGCAAGTATCACCTGTTAAAATGCTAACGAACTACAGCTTCCATCGCCAAATTTCAAATCGGTAAGAATGGAACAAGCTTAAAATCTGTAATGATCTACAGAATTAAAGATAAAGATATGTTTTGTCAAGATACTCAGCCAGAAGCCAGCTACAGGTCATGAAAAAAATCCTTTTTTTAAAATGTAGGTACTCCTCCTTCATTACGTGCCACTTTTTTTTTTATTATTTAAAGAGGATAATCTATAAAAAGCCTGAAATGTTCATCAATATCTGCCTTCATTTGTCTAACGGTCCTTCAGTTACATCAGGATGAGCTGAGTTGAGTTGCCCTATGCTTCTGCTGTCACGAAACAATCCCTCACTCTGTGTAGAACGAGAGAACYGTAGAACTGATTTAGAACAGACATCAAGAAACACCGTCACAAAGATGATCAAGTGCTATCACTCCGAGATTGCAGATTTTATGTCTTTTGGAGGAACCATGCACTGGAYTGGCAAGTTAGAAGGAAGATTAAAAAAAGAAATGCTTTGGAAGAGACTCAYTTAGAAGTTTTAATCCTTTTTATACTAGCATCCACTTTTCTTCCAAAGCAACAACCACTGGCAATAAACATACCAAAAAACATCAAGAGATTGCTTTTACTATTTAAATCCTTATCCCCAGATCACCCTCTCCCCTCTTACTTCTTGGAACAGATACACAATATATCAAGACCTGTAATAATCTTGAAATATTTCTATCATTGTGACTGGATGGCTGAACTTTTCCCAGAGAAGAGCTTGCTGTTTACATATTTTACAAGGTGGAACTTAAAGTTTAAGAACCCCCCTTCAGTTTCTGCCAGTTTCAGAAGTGCAGATGCAACAACAGGGAACAGTTCAGTTGACAGTTAAGTCCAGAGGCCTAAGGAGTGGATGTAAATAACAAGTCTCTGCTGGAAAAACAAAGGACTCTGGTGTAGCCATGTCAGTGCTGGTTGCTATAAACTGGATTATGTCTCTGTACAGAAGGGCCGTAACTCCAAGAGGTCTTTGCTGGCCCTGCTTCAGCATGCCAGAGTTATTGCTGATCACTGAGTCAGTGGCACACACTCACCCATGGCCAATCTTAATGCAAGAGATATTTAAAAGAAAAAAAAAAAAAMCTACATGAGCAGTCAGACTCTGAAATCCCTGCGCTGGATCAGAAGAGCGTACCAAGAAAGTCGTTAAGTTTCTATTCGTTGAGTCAACTGCAGTTAAAATCTCGACCACATACTGAAAATGCGGTGCTTGTTCTGTAGAAAAGGATAGGCTGCGATATGGCGATTGTCCCATTGAAAGACTCGCTTGATACACTGGAAAGGTAGGACAGACTTGCAGAAGGGACGGGAATTCTATTCAGTTATTTTTTTTCTTTAAGCAGTGGTTAGGAGACTCTGATCATCTGTGTCATTGCTTCTTCATTGGCCTGAGTTGGATCCTATGGATTCAAAATACATATCATGTTGTAACTTCAACATTTTTCCGTAACAGCAGAGAGAATCATGCGCAACTCTATCAAGAGGAGATACGCCTGCCCCCTCCCTGGATCTCGAAACATGTCGTATTTTTCCTGGGTTTTATAGGCCAGTGTAGGAGAATGGGATATATAAATCCTAATAGTTCCTAGTAATGTGCTGTTTCTGATAGTAGTGAAGACCTAGTACTGGTCTAGTATTTTGGAAGGATTCCACTTCAGAATAAGAAATTTTCTTCCGCTAAAGCCACAGGACTGCTTTAAAGCACTAATCAAGAACAGAATTTGCTAATTCTACTATATTGTATCCTTTCCTTTGAAAACCTGTCTTGCACTTTTAATGTAAATCAATGTGCAGCTAAGAATCAGATATTCACATTTTTTAATTTTCCATCAGATATAAGTTAAGGTCTCTACCTTTAATTCATGTCCTAAAAAAATACTTCTGGTATGCAACCAGAAAGGCTGCAAAGACTATATTTCTTAGGACAAACAAATATAAGCATTCTCTGTTTGTAAAACAAAGTGAACACATTTCTATCAATATTACTATAATTTAATTACTCAAGGCAAATAGACACTTGCTCTCTAGGAGAAGTGAGACAGGTTTCTTTACAATGCCTGAAACATAAATTCAAAGGAAGAAAGGGACAAAAGTCAGCAGCCTAGGCCAAAGAAGAACAAACAAAATAATACAAAGACACCTCTGAAGTGTATTCTGAAGAACTGAAAGTGGCAGTTGTCCAAAGAACAGACAAAATTCTACTTACCTGCATATGAGGGCTATCTTTTTCCTTTGGTGAGAAGAAACGTCCACCTTCTCCCCGCTTCCTGGCCATGGCATGACGATGCCGAGATTCATGCAAGTATTTCTGCAACAATATGAAGGAGGTAATGAAAGACCAGCCTACTATTTCTAGTTCAGTACTTTCAGTAGGGGAAATTCCTGACCACTAGAAAAACCTACTCAGCCCCCATCCTCCCCCCTTCCCCAAAGAGAAAGTGTTTACAGTAAATGCCCATTTGCAACACAGCTATATACATATTCAACAATTAAAAGCATGCAAAGTAAGCAGGACTGCCACCAAGGGACTTAAAAAAATTACTCTGATGTAGCTTATGAACAAAAAAACAAAACAAAACAAAAATTTAAGAACATTTTAAGATTCCAGTCCTCATTTTCCAGCACAGGTGGTCTTCTGTGCCTTTCTCACAGAGCAACCCTGTATTAGATCTGAGTTATCTTCTCACCCTTCTTTCTTTGGGAATTTTTCCCTCTGCTTCAAGCTTAGCACGTGCCTGCCTCCTCTTCAGGATCCGGTGATACTGCTTGGCATTTACATAGAGGGGCTCTTCTTCCAGCATTTCTGCTCCAGGCAAAGGTATTCTCTGGATAGCTGGTACCGATCCAGCTCCAGGTACCATCTGTGCAGAGAAGAATATGGTTTTAGTACTTGCAGCTCAGAACACAAAGTGAATGCAAAAAAGTAATAATAGTAATAAAAAAAAGTTAAAATGGAAAGTGTTTGGGTTTTGTTCAGATAATGCACCTACTTAAATTGAAAGGAGTAATAATGTTGTTCTCAAATTGCAGAGCAAATTTAAACAAATCAATTACATATCAGATGTGCTTCTTTTTTTTTTCTGATAATGGTAAAATTTCAATACAATATACAATTCTATGACCATGTTACTGCTTCTTGTACAATTAAGCATACAGGACATGCCCATCGCTTCCCTTTCTTTTTTGTTATCACTTATTTAATTTATATGATAATTTCAGAGCACTTCTTAAGCAAATATTACTTGTAGAGCTGCTGACATCTAGTGGGGACGAACAATAAAATTCACGTTAAAAGGCATCACACTACAAAGAAATAAGAATTGGCAGAAAAAGCCCTCTTATGAATCAGAAAAACAAATACTAAGGGATCCTCAAGAAAAGCAATAGTTGATTCAATATTTTTAAACCTCTACTTATCAGTTAACAGCTTATTTGAATTTCAGTTTCTAGATTTCTGATCTGAAAGTACAGAATACATAGATCACAACAGGACACAGGCCATTAAAACAGAAAACTTAGTTTGTTTAAACTTCAAACTAATGGTAGCTACTGAGAAGACTGATTATATTAAGGTGACACGAA
The DNA here is from genome assembly GCA_030449065.1 of Oceanodroma leucorhoa. Taxonomy (NCBI): domain Eukaryota; kingdom Metazoa; phylum Chordata; class Aves; order Procellariiformes; genus Oceanodroma; species Oceanodroma leucorhoa. The sequence continues at coordinate 4,203,133 of JASVER010000067.1, forward strand.
TCTCAGACAACAGTTTGTGCACAGACATCTCAAACTTCAACTTTTAAAAGGATCAATGGAAAGTTCAATACATACCATAACCATTCCACCTGAATTGACAACATTTCCAGCAACTGGCAGCGTCACTGTGACCGTCCCTTGCCCRCTGCTGGTTGTATTGGTGTTGGCTCCCGTTTGGACAATTTGCGCTCCAGCCAAACTGGCTGCTGGAATGGTGATCATGCCTGTAACAGGGACTGTAACTTTAAGAAAATAAAACACAAAAGAAAAAAAAAAAAACAAAAACACGCACACAAAAAGAAGGGAACACCATTAGTCCCACTTCTGTTTTTTACTCATTCATCCTTCCATAACATGCAAAAAGATTTAGAAAAGCATTGCAAATTCCATCACCTGCTCTTCATACTTCCTATTTTTTGCATTTGTATCTGCACAGTAATCCTAGTGTCAGATAAGAGATCATGTACTCTAAGGTGTAAGAGCACACTTAAGTGTTTCTATTCTAATAGCCCTTGCCAAAGAAAAGAGCCATGTTTTATTTTTCTGGGGAAAGAACCACAGGCTGAATTCCTGTATAGTAACATAAGCATCTCTTCTTCCATTCACTATGCCAACAATTCGTATCACAGCACTACTACCATTGCAACTCAATGTTTCTTTCASAATTATTACAAGGCAATAAAAACCTATCAGAGATATTAAGAAGTCCTGACTCTTTTCACACCAAAGCTCATACCTTGTTGGAGAATGGTTCCATCAGCGTTAACTGGCTGATAGACTATGGTCTGGCCTTCAGCTGCTTGTGCTACCTGTTGTCCTTGAACTGCTATTTGTTGCTGGGTCTAAACAAAACAAAGAACACAGTAACTTTACAAATTGCTTATTTTTCAGATTTCACAATTCCTGAATTAACACATGGTGCTTAAGGTGTTTCAGGCATCTATTTCTTTTGCTTTATTACCAGCATCAAGAAATAGGATGGAGCACAAACCAATTGAACTGTAGATAAAATACCTAAAGCACATATAACATACTTTTTCTAACAGTGTAGTACTTAATATTGAAAGAAACAAGTTCTAGGTTTCCTGTCTCACTATGAATATGTTAAAGGAAGAAGTATTCTGCACAGAAATTTAATTTTGGTCCTAAACAAAAGAATCAGTGGAAAACCCAGGTATGACTCGACTACTTCACAACATGGCGCAAGTAGGAAATTAGCAATACTTCATGTTTTCARATTTCAACTAACAGACAAAAACAACCATGAACCAATAAAATACAGAAACACAATGAATAAAAACATGCAATCTATTTATTCTGCCCCAGAGTTATGTATGAAAACACTACAAAAATATGAAATTTATTCTCAAATTCTCCTCAATATTAATAATTCCTCTTTTTTTTTTTTCTCCTTTTTTTACTTAACCACACCTTAAGTCATTTGTCAAGTTTCTCTTCCTATTTCTCTCAAGAAAACCCTTTCATGCTGGTGCAGTTACCTGTGTCTGGCCAGCAGTAACTGCAGTCTGTGGCTGCTGTATAATGATCTGCTGGGTCTGGCCCTGCTGCCCCTGTACCTGCACAGCCTGCCCACCTTGAATCTGAATCTGACCTGGCTGGACCAACTGAATCTGTGGAAGAAAGAGTCAGAAAGGAACATTAACTATGCCTCTTATTTCTCCCTCCTTGGCCTCAGCATTACCACATCATCTCTGAGGATGATTTACTGTTGCAAAGAAAAAGAAAGCACTGATTCTTCTCTTTTTCCACTTTAAAATGAAGAGTTTTAATTTATTCCTCCCTGTGACACAGCAGTCACACCCATACAGAATAGAGGAAACATAACATGCTAGTGTCATTACRCCCTAGCAGTTCTCCACTGCTACACAATAAAACGGTCAAAAGAAATAAATTATTCACATGAAACTAGGAATAATACTACTCAGGTGAAAGAAAAAAAGAAGACTAAGATTTAAGATATCTGCAGTGTTAATTATCCAGCATACAGAAGTACTCCTGGACATATATATAAAAGTTGTCTTCAGCTTTGCAGAGAAGTCTTTCCACCACTGTGGAACATTTCTTAGATTAGAAAAGAGGAACTGGAATATGGTTTGAAGCTTGTCCTTAAAAGCCCAGTTATGGATTTTCCTCCAACAACCAGACTGTAAAGAACCTAACACAAAATATATTGTTTTTCAACAAAAGAAATTTTAAATAAACACTAAATAAACCTCTCAAAACACTGAGACACTGTGTGCCTTCCTGGACTGTGCTGCACTTGATTCCTAAATCCCATTCTCAAATCACTGGAACACTTTCATTATGCCACTGTTACAGTTCTTCCCTTTGCTTTTGAGGAACATACTTTGAGCACCTGTTTAAATTTAAAAACTGTCTTTTAGACAAATATTTCAAAATAATTGCTTCTAATAAAATCCATCTTCTATACTTTCTACAGTATTACCTTCTGTGCAATGGAAATGTTTAAATTCATCTTCAGCCATCACACATTAGATGAACTCAAGCACAAGTGTTATTTTCAAGAAGCTTTCTTAAAAAAAAAATAAAATCCTCTTTCTGAGCCATAAATTGAGTAGGCACCAGATCACCAACTATACTGCAAGGGCCAGTTAAAATAAAAATAATAAAAAAAAAGAAACAAATAAACCCAAACCAACTCCAGCTGTATTTTAATGGACTTCATTTAAAAGGTTTGCACCATCCCATAAAATACAAAAGTCAAATACACAAAGAATTTTCACTGCATTCTTAACACGCAGCTCACTGCCAGACCCATAGCTGGAGAACAACCGTCTTTGCCCAGTTTATTTTAAGAGTGCTGAGGCAGACGTACTATCTGACAAGGTGAGAACACCACAGTTCATTCTCTGCAATTTATCTTAAATAAAATTAGCGTTATCTCACCTGCTGCAGTCCCTGTGTTCCGGAAACCGGGACTTGCATGATTGTCTGGCCCTGGCCGCCAGGCACAGCCTGCACCATGATCGGCTGGCCAGTGGAGGTGATCAGCTGGCCTCCGCTTACTTGTACCATTAGCGGTTGACCCTGGACCTAGGAAACAGGAGAAAAAACAAACAGAACAATGAAAAAGTCTGGTGACAGGAAGCCAGAAACTGAAGTGGCTACTACATGAGGCTAAATGCTTACCTATTTTAACGCGGTGAGCAGAGAACCTGAGCAACAGTCACTAACCTGGGTTCATAATCAGCATCAAATATCTTTAGTTTCTAAAATTTTTTCCACTATGTGCTACTGGATTTAGTAAATTATCTTTTTTTGTTGCAGCCTAACCAAAACTTGCAAGTCTAATTGCAATAAAGCATGAAAAGCATGCCTCAATTTTCCAGACACAGTAACTGTCTTCATGCACGGCCTGAGAGTAAAGTGTAATAAAAGAAATTTTGTTATTCACATCACTATTACTAATCTTTAATTGGGGTTTCTAATGATAAAAAGCTCTAAATAAGCTATTCTGACAGAGAGATTCTGAGGTAGCTTCAACCCTCTCCAACTACATGCTTACAACATTTCCATTTCCTAACTGATACATAGCATGCGACGTTCTTGGAGAATCTTTTCATGGTTATTAAGTGAAATTATAAATATAACAACACAAAATGTAGTTCAGTAAGGAAGAGTGAAAGAAAATGAGCAGCAGCCACCTCTTGGCCCAGTAAGSCTTACAGCGGATTTATAAATTCGGCATAGGAGTCCCTGGACTCTTGGACCAGCTATGTCTGGTCACTAGCAAAAAGGCCAATGAAAAGAAAAGCAAGGGGGAAACCTCTGTGTTTAAACACCCTTACCCACTGAGTCCCCAAACTCCCCAAAATATATCTTTGAAAATACCATACCTCCACGGCTTAAATGTGAAATGAGTCTTATCAACTAGGTAATGACTCTTTACCACGCTCTGAGTTGTTTCTAAACAAGAGCAACACAACATGATAAAAAGTCACCCAGTTCTTGGGTTTTCTACACATAAATGTCAAGAATATGCAATAGCGAACGCTCATTCTTCAACCACTGTAGAATACCAGACTAAACATCAATACAGATTTTCAGCACATAGTGAACTACCTAAAAAAAGCTTCACTTTGCATAGTTCAAATACCTTAGTGAATTATATGCTAACACATCTGCGGAAACAACCACAGTTATACCTCAGTGATCAATGCCCTACATAGAATATTGTGACTTTACAGGTCACCTAATACCCTTGCGACACTGTTCTGTGCCTCAACCTTGTAACTATCGCATACAAGTCCCTAACAAAAATCGGTAGTACTTGTTTTGAATTACAACACAGAGAAAGAGAGATAAGCATGCTCATGTCAGCCACAGAGAAGCACAGTCAGCAGTACAATATCCAGTAAGCAGAAAGAAAAATGATACATTCCAGGATTCTTGTTAATGTATTACAGCAAGCCAATAAAAAAAAAAAAAAAAAAAGAAGGGGGGGCACACATAACGACGACCAGGAGGCCACAGTGACCCAAGCAATTCAAGTCAGCCAGCTTTTCGTATTTTAACTCTGAACATAAAAAATGCTGTGTTCAACTTTACACCTGGCAAGACCGTTCTAGCCTCTCTCTTGGAACTCTCCTCCTCTGAAGAATCAAMAAACAAACAAAACCAAAATACGGAGTGAATAATGCACTACTAAACCGCTACGGCTATCCAGGGTTTATCAACTCCTTTAAAAGCCTCCTACGTGAGCTAATGAAATGAAGTTTGCAAGACAGAAAATACTTCACATTGAAACAAATCAGGGTTTGAAATAACCTTGCATTTCTTTCCAATTTGTGATGTATTTACTGTTAGGATACATACTTCTCCTGGGTTTCCCTGTGTTGTTCACACGTAAATAAGAAATTGGATCTCTCAATCCCACAGAGGCCAATATTGTCCCCAGGTGCCCTTTTTAATCACAGATGAAGAAGTTTCACTCTTCGAGCTCACGGGTCATCCACCACCTCTCTATCTTTCCTTCACGTAGTGAAGACACAGAACTACTCACRCTGGATATCAGAATCTAATCTCCTTGAAACTACAAGAAATCTTTGGGTTATATCACTTACTTTCTCATCTTGCTGYTTTTTCCTTTTAAGTCCCATTTCAACCACTATTCACTTGCAGAATTACAGCAGCAGGAATCCGTGAATGCAGCAGGGTTTCTGGCATGCACGTGAGAGCCAATGAAAAGCTACAATCCCATGCTCTTCATGGAAAACCCTATAGCTAGCATAAAGCAGAGATGCTACTGCTAACAAATTYTCCTGTTCCTATTTCAAACCCTGGAAAAAACACAGCATTAGATATGTGGCGATGGTGAGAGTCATGCAGTGCTCACAAACACAATTAGAGAGATCACCACTACCTGGAGGGTCTGGACTTGCTGGCCTGAGGCGGATGCCACCTGGGCCTCAGTCTGCAACTGGACAGCAGTGACACCACCCTGCTGCTGGGAATAGGAACAGGAATAGCTTGAAACATGGAAATGCACAGCTCTGACAAGARACAACGACACTTTGCTGGAAGTGGGTGAATTTAAAATTCATACACACTGCTCTTGGAACATAAGGAATGGGAATACGTTTAGCAAACTTAAGAATGGAATACCAACAAAGCTGCATATGATACTGACAGGCTTCAATATCCCAAACAAAAATCACTTACAAAGAACAYGAGAGATTATTTTGCAGAATTTAAAATCTCAGCTTCAGTGTTTTAGACTGCTACCTTTCTGCTTAATGTTTCCTTTCACTGCGCAGGTTTCTTACTGTGAAGGGGTTCCAGATTTTTGTCAGACTTGTTAGCTACAATAAAGGCCATACATTCCTTTCTGCACAGAACAGCAGCACAGATGACTTCAGCCTGAGCTTCATCTGTCACCCCCGCATCAATGTCTTCCCACCACTGACCTTGAAGGACAATCTTGAGAGGTTGCAAGAGCAGTTAAATCTAAAAGCCTTTTCTATCTTTAGCCTCTTTAGTAAGAGTCCCAAAATAATCTGTGTTAACTGTCTTAGCATTTGGGAGACCAAGGACATCGCTCTACTAAAAGCTGTACTACAGCAGGCCTGTTAAAAAAATTATTTTAGAAAAACATTTCACGTCAAATACAACACAGGCTTTAAGAGCACGTACTAAAAATGAAACAAGCCAAAGTATGTTTTTATCTCCCTTTTACCTACAAAGTGTCAATAAAACCAAATATATCTTTGGTTATCTGCTGGAAGTAGGTGTTTTTGATGATTCCTAATATATAATTTTTTAACCTCAAGTACAATCTTGTTCTGACTGAAAAAGTCAACTTCAGCAAAATTCAATCAAAGAAGCTGGTCCCTGCTATCAAACACTCAAATAGGCTGATGACAAAGCAAAGCATATCTCACTGCAAACATAATCCAGTGGTTCATTCATTTGCATGACAAACTAAGAAACTCCTCTTGCCTTGAACTAGAACAAACATAAGCTGCAACAAAAATTCAACACCAGCACAGCTCATCTGAAAATGCATTACTATAGCTGAATGGGTGAAGCTTAACAACAGTAAAAATCTRTAAGCCCTTAAAAAAACCCAGCCCTACCCATCTGCACATTATAACATGAACGAGAAATTTACTTCTGGAATGGATGAATTCATCCAAAGCTACATGTTTTGTTGCAATTCCTGTACTGTGTGTTCGTTGTGATCCACCTGTAGTTCTAAAACAAAGGATCTCAATAAATACTTCTTTTGAGAAAGCTGGAGAAAGCCCCCTCTATGGGCTTGAGCAAAACCTATTTCAATTTTGGGGGGAATCTACATTGTTCCTTGTGGACAACTGACTGTTTGTATTAATGTTCTGTTTCCTCCATTTTCAGAGAGGATTTGTTACTTTCCTCATGTCACTACCAGTTTGCAAACTCCCTACTACGCTGAAATTTGGTAACTTGTATACCTGCAATTTTATGAATTTAATTTTATAATAAGTATTTTTTTAAAAACATATTTACTCAGACTTAAGTCAAGTCAGATCACTGTCCACTGACCAGGTGACAGAAATCAGGTAAACACATATCCAGACAGTATCATGAAGCATCTTCCTGGTTCTGTGAAACTCTGATAAGTACAGAAAGATTTGTAACTCAGCACTGGCCACGGCAGCTCACCCGTTACCACTTTCCATACCTGCTGCTGAATCTGTCCAGCCTGCACAACGATCTGCTCTGTGGAACTGTTACTATTCGCTGCGTACTGCTCCATAGCGCTTCAGTTCCAATGTGGTAAAAGGCACACCTCAGTCTGTGTTATCTGGCAAGACAAGTTAGAAAAGCATGTGATTATTGTGCCAAGGCTTGAAGATTATCTTACAATAGCTGAAAAGCAAACCSTCTGCTGACACTGAGGTCAGAATCACACAGTAAGAGCCACTGTTTAAGCAAGGACCTACCTCTTTCATAATGTCACCTTACTTTCGTTGAGTAACAAAACTAGAATTGTAATTTCAAGAACACATAACTCGACTGAGAAGCAAAAAGTATCTCAATCTCAATTCTGTCATTATCTTCAATGAATCAAATAGTAGCTATGAACCTGCTTCTCCTCCTGTTTTACCCCTCGAGTCTGCGTATTCTGGGCTATAGACAGTTGCCTACGCTGCATATTGGTGGAGAAGAGGGGTGTTATCACTAAAAAAACTCACCAAATACAAAGTTTAGGTGTAAAACCAAACTACATTTCAAGAATTCAACAAAGCTAACTGTCCTTCCTTCCCCAACTATGCAGCACTCCCTCCTCATCTCTCTTCCTTCTCTTCCTACTTTCATGTATTTTGAAAATATGCAGCAGACTTGCCACTGCTTCCATCCTTTTACTGCCTCTCATTTCCTGGACCCTTGCCTACACATATGAAGAACACACTGTTGAAATAAAATACTTAGTTCCATTACCTCCTTCTCCCTCACATTTCTTCTCTTCCCAGTTGATCAACAGGGGAAGAATTCTTACTATTACTTTTAATGAGGTATTTGATTTATGCTATGACTGAACAAGTACCTGCTACATTAGTGAAAAAGCAGCCTATAACTTTAATCTTTGAAGTCTAAAGCAACAAAAAACCAGGCCCCTTCAGTTTTCAAAGAAATGCGCACAAAATTTATTCACAACTTTAACTAAGTGTAACTGTTGCTGTGGTTACTACTGTAATGACACCTCTCACACTTCCTGCTCTTTAAAACATCCTTTGTACTTCAGTGTCTTGCATGTATCTTAAGAACACTTCATTTCTTCATCAACTTAATCCTCACTGTGACCTAAGAAAGCATGCAATGATTTTACATTTTGTTGTCTTCTTGCCCATTAACACCAAATGTCACTTACCTACAAAAATAAATGGTTACCCAGTGCGTATCGTGACAGCCCAGAAGCATGCTCATTACAGGGGCTGTAACACTCAGCCCCAGTAATGCAAGAACCTTCTCAGTCCCTATCAGATCTTTTTTTCAGAATAAGGATGTAATGACGCTAACCCGGGAGATCACAAAGATAATCTGAGTCACAGCACTGGAAGGCACTACATTTTACTGCAGTTTTAACAGAATTAGTCCTTGGCCCATTTAGTAACAGTTTTTCACAGCCTGCCAGGATAAAAGAAGATAAATATTCTTTCTGRAGATGATACTGTCTACCAAGGTTCTCATTTCAATTTTGCACTGTATACTTAATTTCTGCCCTAAATCCCCGYGGGCCTGTCAGAAAACAGCTCTCACATTCTTCAGGGAAGTATTTCAACAGCAAGCACAGGATGCCARTAAACTCCATTTGCCAGAAGTTCTCTGGCTTCCTTAACGCCACAACCAATAATCAAGCACAGGCATACCTCTAGTTGGGAATGCTTCTTCACAGACCTCCCGTATCAAGCCCCTGTCTTGTTCACTTAAAATATTAGCAGCATTGTAACCCTAACTCTCTGCACCAGCTGTGGCTAGCCAAAGTTACAAACAGAAGATTTCACATGTGCTGGATCCTAGTCCTCCAAGGGATTACTTCACTCCCTTCATTATAACACAGAGCACCAGCGTTACTATATCAAAGTTAAATTTTAAAGATCGGTGATCTACTCCAATGGCATGCTCCTCCCACAGCTGATCTCACCAGTCAGCTCCTCCTCCCTAGGCCCTCGTCTGCACTGGAAAGGACTTCATGTTCTAGTTCCATCAGCATATATTCATATACATATACCTACACGTAAAGCTATAGAAGCTACATCAACAACGGTTCTCTTGGCAAATAAGCTGTGCTAAGAACAAACTAGCGTGATAAACTGTGCTAGGACTTGAGCTAGCTTGAAAGCATCATTTTAAAATGTGTTACACCCTGAAGCAACATTAATAAATTGGCCAAAGCTTCTTGGGCAGACGCTGTCTATCTATCCAGATGATCGTTGTCCTTTAAGGACACCAGCAGAGGACAGACACCCATGTGAAGCCAAAGACAGGATTTAACTAAACAGCACAGACGGGCCACAATCTTATCTCCCACTGTTCAGCAGAATAAAACATGTGGTACCCAGATTTTGTTCCCGACCTCCTTATAAAAACATGCAAGTCAAGGAGTTCACCCAGGGATGGTTTTTATTTTATTGCAGAAAGCCTCAGACCTGGGGCTTTTCTCGGCTGTGCTGTGCTCAGGCGGACGAGGCGATGCCCCGCAGCTCACGGAGGCGAAAGCAGGGTAGCACCGGGGCCCCTCGCCCCCGCAAAAAGGGCACTTTCTCCTCACAGAGGAGCACGTGGCTGGCGACATTTGGCGTCCAGGTGCGTTTCGGGGAGGCGGGAGGGGCAGCGCGCACACCCGCTCCACCGGCACGCTGGCAGCCCCAGGGAAGAGGAAGGAGGGGGGGCAGCGACCTGCCSTCGGCGCGCACTCGGCGGCTTCCCCCCACCTCCCCCGGGCAAGGCGGGGAGGAGGAGGAGGGAGAGGAGGAGGGGCAGCCCGGGCTGCCCGCGGCCCATCTGTCAGCAGGGCCGGCGAGGAGGCTCGCCCGCTCCGCTCCCCCCGCCCGGCCGGTGGAGGGCGGGGCCCTGCCGGCTCCCGTCCCAGCGGCCTCGCACGGGCAAGGCCTGTCGCCGCCAAGGGAGGCCGGGCCCGCCGCGCGCCTCCCCTCAGCGGCCCAGGCCGCAGCCGCGCCTTCTCCTCCGCCGCCGCCGCCCTCGGCCCTGCGCCTCCCGGTACGCTCCGCCTGCCCCCATCCCGGGCCCTCTCCTCCCAGGGTCCGGCCCCCCCAGCCCCTCTCCTCCCGGTGCGCCCCCCCACCCCCGGAGGAGCCGGGCCCCGTCCCCTCGCCTCCCCCAGTGCCCGGCCGGCCGGCCCCGGCCCTGCGAGCGGCCTCCTGACTGGTCACTCGGCCCCGCCAATCCCGGCGCTGGGGCCGGCGCTCGGGGGCTCCATATTGGCTGCTCGCACTCACCGTGCCTCGCTCCCCCGGTTCGGGTCCCGCGCTGATTGGCTCCGCTACCGGTCCCCGAAACCCAATCAGCGCCTCCACTCAGCCGCCGCGCAAAATGGCGCCCAACCCCGAACAAAGGCAAGGGAGGGGGCGGGCACGGGCGGCGCAGGCGCACGGCGGCGCCCGCCCCGGATGGCCCCGCCTCCTTCGTCGCGGCCCTTAGCGCCGGGCACCGCCCACCTGCGCCCTGCCCAGCCGCGGCTACTGCGCCTGCGCCCCAGCCAGTGCGCGCGCCTCCTAGGGCCGCCGCGCCCAGCAATGCGCAAGCGCCGGCTGCGGCTCCGCCCCTTTCTCGCCTTACTCTAGGCTCCGCCTCTGAGCGTCTTGCGCATGCGCTGGAGCGATGGTAGGTTGGCCTTCGGAATGTTCTCGGCGAGTATCATAGAGAGGGCGTTCCTCCGGCCTGCCTAGAGAGGCGCCCGGCGGCGGCCATTTTTGTGTGACGCTAGGGCTGCTGTGGGGGAGCAGCGGCAGGGTTGGGTTGACTGATGTGGGGAGCGCTGGGGAGGTTGTTCGTGGCGCAAGCCCTGGCCCGGCGGATCGTTCTTCACACCGTGTCCCCGGGTGTGGCCTGCTGAAGGGTTTCTTGAAGGGGTAGGGGTGAATTGGAAGAGGAGGGAAGGCCTGTGGGTGCCAGTTGTGTGGTGACCCTGGACTGGGGCCTACTTGCATCTCATGGGCTAGAGCTGTGGGGCTGCAGCAGAAGAGCTTGCACCACACTGTTCTGGGGTGCCCGCCCCCTCCTTTTCTRTGTTCAAGGGGTGTCTTGATTGTCCCAGCTGTCCAATAGATAACGTGGACTCAGCCTTGCACCTTCTGGCACACCAGCTTATTGCCTAGTTTGGGATCCCTAATAACTGTGTTTTTCTCTCTGTCATCTTTCCAGCTGCAGGAGTCTTCACCACAGCCCACGTTACCATGGCCACCCACTTCTCCAAGGATCAGGAGGAGAGAGTGCGTAGAAAATGGGTTATCTGGGCTACTGCTGTGATGGGTGTCTCTGTAAAGAGACCTTCCTGTCCYCCTAATAACATGGCAGCTGGCTGTACCATGTAGCTTTTTGGAGGAAAGTGGCTGATGCTGCTAAATTTCTTGTGCTTTTGTGCTTATGTCAGTGATGCAGATACTGTACMACAGTACAGAGCTTACCTGCTTAACTCAGTGTCTGGGGATAGCCAGCACGGGCACAGATAGTATGCTGAAGATGTRCACTAATCCGGTTGTATTCTCTATTACATAATTTTCCTTTTTAAACATTGATTTTGTAAAATTAACTGCTGAGCTGGCACGTGATACTCATAACTGATCTTGCAGAAAAGATARTTACCTGTATATCGGGTTCATAAGTCATGCCAACTCATTTACTTGTGAACTGCATCTTAAACTCGATGCCTTAYGCTCATTACTGTACAGGCTTGCCAAATTCCCTGTTACCTGAGTATCCTCTTACCTGAGCCTGCACTCRGCTTATTTTTATTTACCCTTCTGTTTGTGGTGTTTTCCAGATCAAGTGTGTTAAGGGGGACCTTTTCTCATGCCCCCAGACGGACTCATTGGCTCATTGCATCAGCGAGGACTGTCGCATGGGTGCAGGCATAGCTGTTCTTTTTAAGAAAAAGTTTGGAGGCGTACAAGAGCTGTTGGATCAACGTGAGTGATACCCGTGGGGTGGACATGCAGGAGCTGAAGGGAAAACCTTGATTGCCAGCAGTAAGGGTATTCCAAGCTACTTGGGGTGCAGGGGGGATTATGTAGTGGAGTGTAACTTTTAAAAATACCTTCTTCATTTCTTCACTTCAGAAAAGAAGACTGGGGAGGTGGCGGTTCTCCAAAGAGAGGACCGATACATTTACTACCTGGTAAGAGTGGGGCATTACTTAAGCACTTCCCTGTAACTAAACTGTATTAGATATGATGATGAGATCTTTAATAGTTGTGTTTTTTTTGAGTATGCTCTTTAAATAAGAGGTATGAGATGTATTACTCAAATACTGCTAGTTGAGGAGCCAAGCTCTCTTGTGTATGTATATTTAAACTTTAAATTGACAGAACTAGCTGCTAAGTTATAYTATTTTAAGCTGTGAAACATAGCTCTTTTTCCCTTCACAGTAGCAAGTCTGGGTGTGGAGTCTCGGAGGGTAGTAGAATGTGTTTTTTAAAAAAAATAAAAGTTTGCTGTGATCATGCCAAAGACGCAACTGACCTTTTACATTTATACTCAGATTACGAAGAAGAAAGTTTCTCACAAACCGACATATGAGAATATGCGAAAGAGTTTAGAAGCCATGAAAGCTCACTGTCTAAACAATGGAGTTACTGACATTTCCATGCCTAGGTAAGAAAATTAGTTACGTCAATGTTTCTTGAGTAGAAGGATGTTTGAGAGGTGATTCCCTGCCGCGAAAGAAGAGTTCAAGTATCCATTTCTACTCAACTCTTCTGTTCAATTGTGCAAATTAAATTTGCATTTCCCAGTGCATTTAAATGATAGGAAAACATACAGGCTTGGTTGTTTCCTTATTTTAACTGCATTACGTTGATTTGTTTTGAGCTGAGTTAGTGCCACATAAAATTGTAGCTGCTTGAAGGGCTAGTTGTTCACAGCATGCTCCAAAAGAGGCYGTTACAGCTGTTTTGTTGTCTTATTTTCCAGGATTGGCTGTGGACTTGACGGCCTGGATTGGAATAAAGTTTCAGCAATACTTGGGGAAGTGTTTGAAGACACAGATATAAAGATCACGGTTTACACTCTGTGAGCAAGAGAGTTTAAAGAGAGCCCCATTTCCCTTGCTTTCAGGAGTGGAAACCTCTTAACTGATGAAGGGAGAAACTGCATGCTGAGCACATTCTTCGTCTGAGCATAGCTCACTCTTGTGTTGTCAGTGGCAGTGGCTTTTAACAACACCACCAACAACAAAAAAAAAAGCTCCAGAGCAGCTAATTCGGGATATAGTGTTCAGGGATCCTGTGAAGAAGGCAGGGGGGTTGTGGTAACCCTCGGGGAGTTCCTGGTCTGTCCCAGCAAGCCACCAGATGTCACTGGTCCTCCACGGAGCACCTGCCTGCATTAGAGCTTCTGCTTAAAGCTGACAGTTCCTGTGCAGAGTGAAATTGGAGCTGGCTGTTGCTTAGGTATTTGTTGGTTTGTGGTTACGGTTGATAATGATGAGCTGTGGAGCCCTGTTGCTTTTTTTTTTTTTTAAGTTTCGCAATGTTCATATCTGGCATACAGTTTACTTTGTTTGTTACAGGATTAAAAATTTAATTTCTACCTTCTGGCCACAAACAGAATTTTTTTGCTACGAGATTGTACTCACTAAGAATCATGCTGTCAACGTTAAATAAATAGCTCTTCAGTACTCTGCTGTCAGATTGGAGCGTGGTCCTTTTGAAAAACATGCCAATGTCTGGATGTGTTGTGGCTGTAYTCTAGAGGAAAGCTCCAGGGAATGCTGGAGATGAGTGAAGACACCTTGCGGTTGCATTTTTATACCGTATAATTGGTATAGTCTGCAGAACTCAGTTTTCTGAGAATCCACATATGTGAATGACTGATGYGCTGTAAAAAGTCATAGTGTGAAGTTTAAGGTTTGTTTTTCATATATCTTTTTTAGTTTTTGTAGATTAGCTGTTATATGTAGGTTGCTGTTTGATGTCATTAATAGCAAAAGCAAATCAGTAACACAGTTCATCAGACCATTGGTAAACACTTGATTTTTGAAATTTGGTTCCAGTACTGAAGAACTATCACTCTGCATTTCCTTTATGTTTGGTTTTCCCCACCCTCCCATAATAACAAATCTTTTTGTCTTCTGTCATACTCAATGCCCAGAAAAATGCCAGATACGTTTAATAAACCTAAAAGATGGGACATAACAGTTGAGAAGTTTTTAGCATAACATAGGGTTCCTAATTGGTTTTCACTATGAATTGAATGGGTGGAGTGTTTTCTGTTTTTTGAGAGTTGTGGGTTAATCTGTATTGTGTGGTTTCTTTGCAGATGCACATCTGCGAATCCTGTTTGTGTCTTTAAGAGCTTCATATTATTATTCTCCCTGTTTGTTGACCATCCTTTGTAAACTTCTTTTTGGTGGATAATTGCTGTAGCTAAATGCACAAYTGAAAAAAAAAATAAACTCAGTATGACAAATAGGAACTTGGAGTAGTAAGCTGATCAAGAGCGGACATCAAGACTGCTCAYTGATTTAGTCATAATGCTTATTTATGTTTGTTTTTTAAAATCTAGTGGCAAAGAGATGAAATCCGCAGTGGCTCCACAAAGGTGTTCTCGTTGCCGCTTGTTTTTTCTGCCTTGAAAATTTATGCCAGAATGTAGTGCAGTTGACTGAGGTAAGAGACAGGCGAGGTCAGCAGTTGTGCGTGTGTGTGTGTGTGTGTAGCACTGTTCCAGCTTGTGACAGCGCAGGAGAAACCCCCAGGAAGAACTGATCGGAAGAGCTAACCCGAGCTGACTGGGTTGCTTAGCTGATGAGCGTCCCTGWGACCCTTGTTTGGTCTGTGCCTTGTTTTATATGGGAAGTGATATGCCCGTATTCTCTCTCTCTTGTCTCCCACACTTGCATGTACTCTTGAAATTTTTTTTGGCATATAGTAATTCTCCCTTCTCATCATGCTGCACTTCAGCTACGAAATATTTCATACGTGGCTGTCCCAGGATGTCTCACTTGTCAGATTAAGTTTAGGACCTCTTGCAAATAGAGAAGAAGGAATAAACAGTTCTATAGCTTTTGCAGTGACTTCCAATTTTATTTCTTTTTGCTTTTCCCAGTTTTATATCACAAACATCATTGGACAAGGGGAGAAGGTATTTGATGTATTTGAAGTCAAGTACTTAGGGCTCCATCATAATTTAGAATGGACCAGTTAGCCCTAATTTAAATCACAGCTCTGATTATTGAGGACAGAGGAAGAAAACCTTTTTTTCAGCTTAAATCCCTTTCTTTTTAACATTTATAAAGTATGTACTTTCTAAACACATTTATTTAATTGGCAGCTTTGTTCTAAGATCTTTTCTCGTAAAGTAGCCCCAGTATGTGAGGCCTACAGTCTTTCCTGTAGGTCCACTGCAATCCATTTCATTCAAGGCTTTAACCGCACAGTGTGTTGCCGCCTTTTTTGCTATCAGCAGAGGCAGCATGGGTTKGTTTGGGGTGGGGCCGGGGGCGAGGAACAAAATAAACCAAAAAAATCCCAAACGCCAACCATCTGTGTTGTGTGTGTATTTGTAGTCCATCAGGGCCTAGTCTTCCAGAAGCTGGTACTCCATCCTGTTGGAATCAAAACTTTGGGAAGCRGGAGTGTCCATCCAAGTCTGTCACATCTCTCTTCATAGTTCTTTTCTGAACTGGTCCTGGGAAAGGAGAGACATGTTAGAAGCTTCAAATACTTTCATGTTTTATRGCTTAATTAGGTGACTCTTTAGTACCCCTTAAAAAGAAGGGAATTCTGCAGTGGTAACTGATTTCCTTTAGTGGTTGTTTTTTTTTTTTGTTTTCTAGAGGGCTAGACTTTGGGGGGTGGGGGAAGTTCCCTTTTCTCTACATTCCTCTCACTGTTTTCACATATGTCCTGAATATCACACGTGGGGAACAATGAGGTATTCTTGTTGCACCTGGTGACCCTAGTACCTTTTTATTTATTCATTTAGAGTGTTTACTCGAGAAAAAAAAAAAAAAGCTCTAAATCCCTTATGTGTCTGCTGTGGAGGAGCCCACTGTAGTGTTACCACCCTTGAAGGGRTAAGTTACTGCCTAGGATTATTTTCAATATTCAATTGAATATTTTCAATATTCAATTCAAATATTCAATATTTGCCTGTACCTGAATATGAGCCAGGTACATATGAGAGTAACAATAACTGGAATTGGCTCTGGGTTTCGCCTGTAACCTAAAGAAAAAAGAGGCRTCTGTAACACAGGGAGCTAGGTGACCAAGTGGAAATCCTCACTCACTTGAGCTTCAGTGCAAAATCTCAGCCAACTTTTCCTCATAATACTGGAAGTTCTCTTGAATGTCCTCCCATGGCACGAAAGCCTTTGCTTCCTCTCCTTCCTCCTGTTCCACAAAGTTCTGCCAGACATACTCAAAGTCTTGAGGCTTCATAATCCTCAGCTTGCAGCCAGCTGACTTCATTTTTTTCAGGGCAGCCTGCATTTCTGCTTCTTCCCACATGAAGAGGCGCCCTACCATGATTGTCAGACGCAGGTTCTTGTTCTTCTTTAGGGTCTCGGTTATCCGATCAGCACAGGTCACACAGGGGCTGGAGGAGACGTACCAGGTGATGTTGTAGCGGAGGCTTGAATCACACTTYGGTAAAATTGTGTTGAAGAAAGCCATTTCTGCGTGGGCAGCTGCATGCTCGTCTTCCAGGTAACCCCGAGAAGTCACTGACTCTTTGCCTTGGGTCTCAACAACATAACACAGGAAGGTTTTGTTCCTGCCTGAGCTGTATTCCACGTTCCTGAACTGGAATTTGAAAAATATGGCTGGGAGGCGCTCCCTATAAAGAGTGGAGAGGAGAGAAGCATCTCAGAGGCAGATCATAAAGGGTTATAGCATTGGTTTAGTTCCTGTGTGCATCTATGATGGCTGTATTTCTTCGTGTATTAAAAGGAGATGCCTTTTAATAGGAGGATAAAAATACATTAAAAATTACAAGATATTCAGCTAGTTTTGCTGTGTGGTGAGGCTTCCAGGCCCATTCTCACTACCTAGTCTTTTTCAGTTAATGTTAACAAACTTGTACTGGAAATATCTGTATCTGCATTGAGGTATTTAAAGAGGAACTTGCTTCTGAAACGTGTTTCTTGAGACTATGATATTTACTGTTGGTAAGGAGGGACAGCAGTTGGCGTTTTCCCAGTCTTAATGCACCTGTAGACTGAACTGTTCTACTGTTTTCCTGGCCATTAATATAGTTCTTTCAGTGTGGTGTTGCAATGTTAATCTGGAGGATCTGTTGTCCTAAATTGTTAGCATGATAACTCTGGCATTGCTAATTAAYGTTTTACCCCCAGTGTTTTGCAGTCTGGATTTCCTCTGAGTAGAGGCAAGCGTGACTGACTAGTTGCAGTTTTTACATGTTCTAGTTTTACTCTTCCAGTATCAGTTGAATACTAATATTCAGTAGGATTATGTTGTGACTTTGGTTTAATAAAATATCTGAGATCAAATCTAACTTCGCTATGAAAAAGTGTATTTCCCGCTGAAATTTGATAGCTGTCTCATGGACGCTACTGAAAAACTTCAGATACTTTTTTTTTAATGTTTTGCGCCTCTTCCATTCTGGGTTTCTAAATTAGCATAATCCAAAGTGAATCATCACAGTGAGTAATGTGTTTGCAGTCCTCTTTCAGCCAAAGAAGATAGTCTGCTGTTATTTAGAGAAGTTAAAATTAGTCCCTTAAAATACTGTGTATAGCTTTTATGCATTGCTGACTGAAGAGGTGAAAAAGGAAAGGTGCGTCGTCTCATAGTACCTGTTATTTTCTAATGGACTACCAGGCTTTCCTGATTGCCCCCTGTAGCATCTCACTGTGGAGTACATCAGTGTAAGAACTACTACTTGAAGGATGTTAGGTGGAAAGATGAAAAAGATATTACTGGCAACATGCCTTGTGACCTGCTAAATGCTACAAAGGGTGGGAGTGAAGACTGCACAGAGTAGCCAAAGCCAAAGTGAAATAATGAAAAGTAGTAACACAACATTTCATTTATTACACACAAGTAATCTTCTGGCATGTTGTACTCSTCTTATCTGAGCTTTAGGTGGACCTATAACCTTGATATTCCCAGTGAGGCAATAATGAATTTTTGTAAAACAGTAAGTGTCTTATTCATCCCTGTCTCATCTASAGTCAGATTATAATGTCGGGCTTCTCCAGGGGGTACACTGAGCAAAGGTCAGGAGAGATTCTCAGACTCTTGAAAATTTTAATTGGGGAGAGCAACGAGGCTGCAGGAGTAAGTGGCAAAGTGTCATTCTGCTGAGAGGAAGGAACAATTTTGATGCAACATCTCACAAGATGTCTCCAGAGACAGTGGAAATGAAGGGTATGGAAAAGAGTGAAGAGAATCAGAATCAGTATGTTATGTTAGCTTAGTAATGTGGGAACTGCTAGTGAATGTCCTGTCAATTCGGTAGTGGGAAATGCTGGTATGGGCCCCGGTGAAAATGTGGGATGGTTGCAGGTCAGGAGTAAGGACTGTTCAYGAAGAGCTGGATGTGATGCCTTTTAAAATTAGTGGATGTCTTTCRATAGAGTGCAATGGATAAGGCTTTGCTAGGACTGCATGAAACACCCCAAACAGCGTGATATTCTGTGCGAATTGGAGGGATTGGAACAGGCACTTAGGAGTTCTTCATGTAATACCTGGCTGCAAATATTACACTACGTTCGGTAAGCAAATGGCTTCTTGCTTAGATAAGAATTGGAAATAGTGTGCTGTCTAAATACATAACTCAGAGTAAGTTATAGCTATTGTCAAGCTTCTTTAGCCRTGTTATTTTAAAAGTTTAAAACCAATTTTCCATAAATGTTTAATTCCACTTACAAAGTTTCAGAAATTTCTCTTTGGTATGTGTATATTCCATACTTGTCTTAATGCAGCCAGGAGTTTTCTTGCTGCCAAAGTCCTGTGGCATTTTTGGCTTTTGAGAAAGTTAAAACATAAAAGAACACCCTCTCTATTTAATTTTTTATGATACTACAGTAGTATCTAGGGTCCATTTGGGCCTGCTACACAGATTTGCACTAAAAGGCCTGGAGTTACGGTTCCCACTTCTGTTTTGGATTTCCCAGCAGCACGATTTTACAGATGAACAACTTCCCCTGGAATATCAGTGTACTGTACCAGCCAAATGGTGTGAGAGTTGATGTGGTCAGGTTGGCACAGCTGTACTTYGTACTGAGAGAGGAAGATCATCAGTCTTCCAAATGCAACAAGAGGTACGAGTYGGAACAATTTTGTTCATAGAATTACATCTACACTGAGAATATCTACTGGTGCTGTCAGTCAAGGACCACCGTAATTCTTTTCACATATCATTGATTGGTGACGGTGGAAGTTCAGAGTACAGGTTTGGCTGTAGAAATTTACCAGGAGGAGGTTTTCAGCTGCTTCTTGAACGATATAATTAAACCCTTACATTGTTCGATTCTGCTTAGCTGAGATCTGCACAAGACAGGACTTAAACAATAGAAAAGCCTGTTGGGGAGCCTTCCGTGCTATTACTGTTTTAGCTGGCAGTATATTAATGAGGGATGGGAAGCAGTAATGTGGATACAGACTGTTTTGGTATGATTTGGTCTATGGTTCTCTGGTTTGCGGTGAGAGTTTGCACAAGCCTAGGTAAGGGAAACTTGCACTGGCTTGCACAAGTTCTAAACTACCCTGAAAGACTACTTTAACCTCCTTTTTGTAGCATTTTGACCTCTGTTCCCTTATGTTAGATGTCTTAAAGTTACCTGTTAGAGCGAGTCTCATTTTCTTTAAGATGAATTGCAAGAATTCCACTGTTCTTATGAAAGAGCATTATCAGACTCTAATTTAGCATAGTGCCTCTTATTCCCTGAACTCCTTTCTCTTGTTCTTTGAGACAAAAAAAAATCGCATGCTTCCGAAACTCGTGCTTTTCCTGCTTTATATCCTAGATAATGAATGGTTCTTTGGTTAATGATCTAATGATTCTTTAATTAATGATTTCTYTGAAGTCCAGCTATGTTGGGTCTGACATAAGCCACCCATTGCCTTGTTTCAGAGCTAAGTTTGTAAGGCTACAGTAAGTTGTTTTAAAATAACACCATGTATTTAAATGTAGCACTTCAGAGTCACATGGAAATTCATTCCTGATTTAACTCTCTTGACTGCAAAGTGGTTACATCAGTGATGAGATTGGGTCTGTATGTTTTGATGAACTGTTTAAACAGCAGCTCTCTGTTCCAGGATGTGTTGACTCAGARGTGTATTTAGTCAGGCCTTCTAGACGGATTTTATTGCTTATTATCTCGGCGTCTGTCTAAGATTATCTGGGATGTTCACCTAAAACTGTCCTCCTAGCAACATGGAATATGCATCAGCTTAATTAATAAGTTTCCGATAAAGAATATAAACAAAGCTAAGGGCGTTTTCCAAGTTGTAAGTAGCTGGCTGAGAGCTTGGAAAATTTGCTGATCATGGATACAGAGGCAASCAATGAGCTGTGTGTGCTAGTTAGCAAGAATCTGCTTAATCCCRTGTAAACCAGAGCAGGGAGGACATTTTGGCACAAGTGTGAATTGTAAACTTCTGACCTGACAGGGTTTAGCCAAGTCCTTGCTATGTGACTCTTCCCAGCAGTGGGGATTTGGGCAAGGTGTCTCTGGTCCTCTGAGTAATTGGAAAGCCCTGAAGCGAGTGATTCAGCAGTGAAAGAATGGGCAAGAACAAACCATATGTACCGTAAGACTACGTACATACATAAATGCCATATGCTGCACAGTCTCACCTTTGAGTTACAGCATGCTTGGCAGATGACCCTCGTAACTTACTGCAAAGCGAATTATTGTAATTGCATTGTTTATTTGGGTAGATTAAAACTCTTTCCAAACAACTGAGCATCAAAATACATTCCTGAAATAGCTGTGTCAACTACTACAAAAAACTAAGCCAACTTCTCTGGAAACTCAGGTCTAGGTTTGAATAGCTTCCTGACTGCTCCTGAGTAAATGACCAATTCTTGGCATGCCTRTTTTCCCATGTTTGAATGATGGGTGGTGTACAAATGTTAGTATTATCCCTATTTTACCCATTGAGGCAGAAACCTCAATCTGTAAGAATGGTACTGGGCTGAACAGGTAATGTGCTTTTCAGTTTGCTGAAATAAGATGGGCTGGAGGAATACAGCAGCTGCCCAGCATGACCCCCGTGCTGTTGCATGCTAGGTAGGAGAAGAGAATTAGAACTTCTAATGAGAGAAYAAAAATGTGGAATTATCTAAAAGATGCTGTAAACTAGTAAGACATATTCTGTAGATTTAAATATTTGTTCAATGATTATTTATACTATGGTCTTAGGTTATTTGAGCTGATAAAACAGTGTCCTTTGGCTTGCTCTTTGGCAACTATTCACAAATAAACACACTCATGCTGGGCTCATTGATTGTAGAAAGTCTGTAATGAGCAACTGTAACAGGAACCAAGGATTTATCACTGCTAGAAGGAGCCTCATTTACACCCTGAGGAAAGTGTAAATAAATGTGTCTACTTAAATGTCATGAAATGTACACAGATGGGGCTTATATTTATCCAGGACTGTGTTGAGACAAATATTGACAAAAAAAGAGGTTAATATTCTTAAACGGAGTGATTAGGTTCCCAGTATTTTTTGTGTAAACCAGACTTCTCAGAGCTATAAGCAACAGCTTGAAAACTTGGCTGTGTMTCTTAAGATGCCCCTAATCCAAGGGCTAAAACTGAGATGAAGTGTAATTGAATTTAAGTGCTTCCACAGYTGCAGTTATGCGTTTTCTCATAATTCACATAACTGGCCTTATTGGCTGAAAATTTGTAAATAATTAGAAAAATCCAAACAGTGGATCCATACCAGGTTGAGGCACAGTCTAAACTCACAGGGTACTTCTTAAAATGAAAGTAAAAATTGCTGGATTTTTCTGTACYACTTTCAGGGTCCTTTAGGTTCTCTGCTTTACTTCCTCATTCCTCCCTTTAATAGCCAGCATATTAGTCATAAACTAATAATCAGAGGAGATTTGGTCATGATTCCTACAGGAATTCACCAGATATTTGTAACCACTTTCCAAATAGTACTGTGGTGAGGACGGTATAAATACTTGCATACTGACAGCTCTACGCTCCTTCACCAAATGTCCGAGTACTTTCATTTCAGAAACGTAAACTCCTGTCTTCCCTTGGTATCGGCATAGAGAATGTGAAAATCAGCTGGTACCAGCTTAACGTACGTAGACACCATAGCACACACTTTAACTCGAGGCTTCCTTGCGTCACCTGCCGCTCTTACGGGAGCACCTCTGCCCCGCTGCGGCTCCAGCAGTGCAGCTCGCTCCCACCCCTCCGCAGGTTGGGTCCTCCTACTGTTACCCCTTTCCGCAAGCACATCTCATCCCTCGCCTTCTTGCTGCCGCCTTTCCGGAGAGGAACGTCCTGTCAAATTCTGCAACGCCCTTGTCATTTCAACGAATAATTTCATTGAAGGATGACACTAAGAAAGTATTTTTCATCCGTGGTTAGCACACTAATTCCTATCCAGSTTGTTGGGGTTAGCAAGGAAGTTTGAAGATACTGCCCAATTCCTTAGCAATTTCTAATTGCAAGTTGAGTGCTCTAAGGTTGAAAAATCTGATTTCCTCATTGAGATTAATTTTAGTGCATGTCTTAAGTGTCTAGAAGTTATCACCGTATGTGTTGTTGGTCCACTAGCTTATATAAACAATTTTTGGTGTCTTAGCTCTGTTCCTAGCAGAGGGATGTGCTTTTCTTAAAAGTCACTGCTCTAGCAGACATGGATTATTTTTATGATTGTGTATGACAGAGACCAAAGGCTGTGAACAACCCCAGCCCAAGAAGCGGTTTTTCAGAGCAGACATATTTTAAGAAGAAAGTGGTTTTTTTCACCCCTGTGCAGGGATGTAACCCAATTGTGTGAGATCAGACATAGGTGCTGTCCTGCCTCATGCAGCATTTTCAGAAATGCCAGCCAAATTCTTTCAAATTTTTTTAATCTTTCTTACCAGTGACCATGTCACAGGCAGAAGAGTCTGGCCTGAGCTTTACATTCAAGCAGCTGGAAGAAATCAGAGGTTTGGTTTACGCACTGGGAACACTGCCTTGGTGACTGCTAAGGGAGACCAGAGGGAAGAACTACATTGGGCATCTTGCTACTACTACAATGTGCATTTTGAAATGCGTAGAGATAGCAGATTACACAGGCTTTTTTCTAGTTGCAGCTGTCCATTATGTCTGACAGAGTTCAGCTTCCTAGTAGATCTCTCTTATATCTGCCTTTTCAAAAGCCAGGCTCACTGGAGCAAAAGGAGCTGCTCGCTGCTTTGCTGTCTTGAAAACTGCCTATTGTTTTGGTGCCTTTCTGCGAGTTAGGCTTTTTTGRAAGTCAGGTTCCAGCTGTGGGTGTGGAGCCCTTGAAAATGTGGACTGTTAGTTCTCCTGAAAAATCTATCCCTTAGGTCCGTAAAGCAAATCAGCCATAGCAGGGGTATTTTTCCTAATCCACAGATAGAGAAACTTTCAGACAAGAGCCATTGATTACACAAAGAAATCAATATTCAGTGCTCATCAAAGGCCAATACCTTCCATTCTGATATCGGGCAAGTGATCCCATCACAGTCAGTGGGACTACTTGCACTGTAAGGGAATCAGTCAACRCTATAGAAACAGACCTGCTTGTATAAAACAAGCAGATTTATCTGGCTGCCTGGTGTGAATCCATCCTCTGTAAAACTCGGTGAAACTTTTAACAAAATCCCACAATAATGAAAGCCGCRCTTACATCATTTAAGAACACTCAGAAGTGCACTGGCTGAAGATACAGTCTTTAGTTACCCAACATACGAGCTGAGGCAGAGACCTTTGAACATCCCCACTTCRCTCTCTTGCACCCTCATATTTATATCTAAACCTCTTACCCTGTCACAATTTCAAATGGTGGCAGGTCTTCCCGCTTCAACTTCTTCTTCTTTTTTTCCTCACCCTCTTCTGCGTTGTCAGGTTCACCATTCTGGGTGTCGCTGGGCTCCTCCTGCTTTTCTGCCATCTTCTTGAGTATAGGGGTATTAAATTATGGCCACTGGGAAAAAGAAAGAGCAATTTCTGAGAGCTCTAAGGGAGAGGAGGCAGCAGAGGGAGGAGGGAAGAACAGAGCTGGGAGTTCCTGCACTAGGCACAGTTGTCAGGAGCTAAATATGGAACAAAGCGGCAGTGATAGAGGCTGGATGGGGTAGGATGACCCGGGGCTCTCAGATGTCGCCTCCTTCCCTGGCTTTCTCTAGGTCTTTTTAACAATCCCTCTTGCTCCCCTTTTAATTTAAAATTAAGTGACGACTTCACTGTGGGCGGGTTAAGCAATGAATGGAAAATCCTGGAAGCAGAAGCATCTATTTATCCGTTAGCGTGACAGGTAGCTGGCAMGATGCAGAGCTGGCAGCTTCTCCATCTGCCGCCTTTTGCCAGTTTMTTACATTGCTGACCTTGAAGGACCACTGTTTTGGCTTAGGCAAGAGGGGAAAGGGGCAGTCCCCCTGTGATTTGCTGAAAAATCCCCGTTGGTGGTGGATTTGGCCTCATGGGCCACCTGGAGCATGAGAGCAGGAGTGCTCAGAGGAGCAGGAGACCTACCTTTCCTTCCACCCTGCTCATCCATGCAGGGACACTGAAAACAGGAGCCCAACAGGGTGAAATCTTGCTTGTTGAAGTTGGTGTCAGATCGTACTGGTGTAAATGCAAACCAGAACCTTCTCCCAGATGTTTTAAAGTCAGCCTTATAATTCACAGTGGGGCACTGTTTCTGGCGCAGGGCAATTCCAAGCGCACGTGCTGAGCATCTGCCCATTGTTCTGTATTTTTTCCCTCTGTTGCCTGAATGTTTGAAAAGTGCCCAGCACGCTGGGAGCGATAACATAGCTAGCTAAGAGTAGGCATTTGAAAACTGCCGGCCTTAGTGATTCTTGCGGTATTTCTTTTGTTTCTTTCATCTTTGCTGCCGCAGAGGATGCAGATGTTGAACGAGTGATTGCACTGGAGCCGAAGAACCGGACAGATGAGGGCCTGTGGTGGAGGTGTGATGAGAAGTGAAGTGTGTGTGGTTACGCAGTAGTAACTGGGACTGGTGTCAGCGGTGTGCCGAGGACGGAGCACTGGAGGCATTCTGGTCAGGTACTTACYGGGATTTGCCTGAACTAGGGCGGGTGTGGAATCTGCCTTTCATACAAAGAGAAATGAGAAAGACTATAAAGATTTTATTGACACAAGTTTGGGATGTTTGGTTTGCTCTTGCTGTATCAAGCAGATTTCTTGAAGAGGCTGTGGTAACTTAGAAGGATACTCGGGGGTAATGTAGCTTTCACGTGAGCTCTAAAGAGAGTTTTATATGTTTGGGTTGGGGGGGTTCTCTCTTTTTTTCTCTTCAGGATTATGTGAAATTCTTCCAATTTCTCACTCTGAATTTAAATAATTTAAAGTTTGTATAAATCCCATATGAACCAAGCCTAATGAAAACCTGAGTAAGATTTTTCTCAGAGACTAATCCTGCTATGCCATGAGGGTGAAAGTAAATGGAAAATGTGTAGCTGTGCAGAACTCGTGTTTTAGCCAAAGCGTATTGGAAATCAAATCTCCGGTATCTTGGGTTCTGCGCTTAGTTCAGAACCCACTGTCATCAAGATTTGGATAAATATGAAATATTGAGCTGTATCTGATTGAGTATTCAGTCTGTACTTAGCAGAAAACCTGCTCTTAGTTTGAGGATAAACTGTATTCCGTAGAAATCAAATAGGTGTGAATACCTGCTTTCAGGCCAAACTCAGTCTTTGTGATACTGTTGTAGTCAGCTCTTTACAACTTTAGAGGGGTCTGCACTATCAGAAAGTGAAATAAATTTATGCCATCGGGCAGATGATTTATTATCATAGATAATAAATAGTATATTATAATAGATAATTTATTCTGGCTACTCTTTCAAGCCCCCTTGCTAACAACAGCCTGCCTTTCTGTGCTACAACATCCTTTGCAGCTTTTCATTAGTAACATCATGGAAATGCAGTCGCTCTGGGGACAGAGCACCCCCCCTTTACTCCCACYGTGTTTGCTAGTGATGAGAAGTTGTTTATTTGATGACTGACACAGCTGGCACGGAGAGTATTGTGACAACAGCGCAGTCAAGGATTTGACAAGTTCCAAGACATCCTATCCRTGGAACATATATCTTTCATTTTCACGGTGCAGAATTTTATTTATTTTTAAGCTTAAAATACTTTCCTGGAGGGCAGGTGTAGTGTTTTTCCTCTTGCATGGTAACTATGCTCAAATTCCAACTCCCCTGTCCAATTACTCTCACCTTTGACATTTCAGGCAGTGTTTTTGGGGATGGGAATCCTCTCTTAATGAGTGACAGCTTGTTTCCTTCTTACCCTTATACTTTAAAGAAGCATTCCAGCCCCTCTTCAGTCCCTCTGACCCACTTTTCTYTTTATTTTTGGAAGCTTTTGACGGCTAGGGTCCCGTCTTTCCTGCAGCCTTTAGCTTTCACTGGCCTGGCCCCTCGGCAGGGTTCAGGACTGAGCTCTAATCTAATCTCGGGAATGTGGCACTGAGACTCTACCTCTATCCAGCCCTTCCCCAGCTGCTTCGCAGCTCCATCTAGGGCAGTGCACTAAATAGTCATGATCCACCCCCTGCAGCGTCTGCCTGTGCCAAAAATATAAAGGGACGCCACCGAGTTGCTGTCAATCTGACATTTTGCGTTAGAGCCATAGGAATGAAAGCTTTGATCAATTTTGTGCGGTTGTTTTTAAGTGACCCTAGTTCCCCCGAAGTGCGCACATGTGTACAAGAGCGTGCGTGCATGGGCCTAATGACCGAAGCCAGCGACGGAGGTTTTTTTTCCGTCAGCRAGTTCAGAGAAGGAGCTGGGGCATGGGCGCTGAGAGGTGCCAGGGGTGCGACTGAAATCATCGCACTTGCAAACCAGCATTTTTATTGAGGCTTCCCTCCACCCTGCCCCTCTCCCCACTGATCTAATGATTTATTTAGTTGACTATGAATTTTGTTTTGCTCGGAGAGCCCCGCACAGCGGAATCGCTGCTCAGCCACAGAAGAGGGACAAGAGATCCGCAYGCCCGTCAGGTCTCGCGCAAGGAGAATGAGACTCAGCCCCTTGCCTCCCCCCGTTTGCTCCCCCACGGCAAGGGCTGAACCATGCTCGCTTCCAGCAGAGCCCCGTGGCCTCTCCCCGTAGC
This sequence comes from Oceanodroma leucorhoa, assembly GCA_030449065.1. Lineage (NCBI taxonomy): Eukaryota > Metazoa > Chordata > Aves > Procellariiformes > Oceanodroma > Oceanodroma leucorhoa. The sequence continues at coordinate 4,230,661 of JASVER010000067.1, forward strand.
CAGCACGCTGGATGCAGCCGGTAGATGCGGACTCTTCCCTCGTAGGTAATCCTCTTCAGCGGCTGCACCTCGTGTGGGGGGAAACCTCCAACGGAGTGACCGCAGCCCTGCACCACAGCCACAGGATCGGCCGTTGAGCCGACCCCGTCTCAGTGGCACAAACCCAAGCTGTGGTTTCCTGCCCCGAGCCCGTTCTCCATCCCGTGACAGATGTGTCCYGCAACATCTGGCAGCCTGTCTCCCTCTATTTTAAAAGGTCTGGCTTCACTGTGTCGGGGCATCGAGGCCAGAATGCCTGAGCAGAGCTAGATGAAGTAATGGGGAGGAGAAGACCTCAGAGACACCAACCTGCAGAAAGATTTGAAGAGCTGTCTGCGTGGGAACGCTGCCAGCAAAGGCGACTGCTAGCAAGGCAAGGCTAAGATGACAACCTGTTCTAGGAGAAGCTTTCTGGCTTTGCAGGAGTATTGGATATTAAGGTCTGATCCTGCGTCCATCCAAGTGCAGAAGACTGGACTGACTTTAGAGGCATTTCTGAACAATCTGATGACATTTTCCCCATCTTAAATAAGTATCTCACATAGAGAGTACTGTATTCCCTTGACCTATCTCCCAGGCAGGTTATCTGCTGTTCCCCTAATTGCAGCAGGAGTTACTTTCCTGAAGTTAAAATGGCTGTTTTCCTTTCCYGATCACAAAGGGGCAGTAGAAGAGACCTGGCCGCGAAAGTCCTTGCCAAGAAAAGGAGGCTTTTATTGCATTCTCGGGCTGGAGGAACATTTTTGGATAGATGCGAGAGTGAAATAAGACACTGGCTGCGTGAGTCATGGCTCAGACGTGCTCTCTATTCCAAGGGGACAGCTGGTGGCACTAGCAAAACATCTCCCTAGATACATTGTCTGGCAGCAATCCCCCTCCTGCTTTTTCCAGCTGTAACTACCGTTACGTGATAAATAAATAAACACTCTGACAGTGATGTGCAGAGGCAGCTTTCCTTCCCTCGGCCCCTGTAGGCTCTCACCTGTCCCTCTCCTCCCACTGCAGGACCACGATGCCAAGATTTAAAAGAAAGGGCAGGAAACACTGGTGTCGGCTGCTGCAGCATCCCACGGGTTAGAGCTGGATGGTGCCCACGTCCCTCTCTGCGGGGTGATAGCTCCCGTGAAAGGCGCTACACCAGAGCTGACATGAGCTGTGGTGCAAGCAGAGATAAGCGATGCTCTCACCTCCTTGCCTGCCTTATCTTCACAGCTAAAGCCTGGGCCTCCCTGGCCCGTGATCCCCAACCCTCGCACACCCATCACCACGCTGCTGTAGAGCCCGGAGGGAGTCGGTTTTGTTGGCAGGCGCTGCTGGCTGTCCGATTAATTCARTGCCCAACTGGTAGTTAATGACGGCTCCCAGCAGCACAGCCTCCTCCCCGCTGGGCTTCTGCTGCAGTTTTACTGGGAGCAGTTCAAGGGGAAGGTCAGCCCCAGCCGTGCTGCAGGTGCTCAAAGCCACAGGAATTTATATTCTGCACCACCCCGTGCTAACGAAGGGCTGGTGGGGAGAGCTGCTGGCTCGTAGTCTTGAAGTTTACAGGCACACAGCAGCAAATCCTCTCTAGCATTTGACTCTGTATTTTAACATAGCTCCAGACATCAGCAAATCAATTAAAGTTCCTTACTGCTGAAGCCAGAGTGTTTTCTGGAACAGCTGGTAAATTATTGAATGAGACAAGGCTTAGGAAAAGAGGCTGGACTGAAAGGCAGAAAGATTTTGTTTATGGATAAATATTGCGTATCCAGCAGCCAGGGGATGTGCCCTTTGGGCTAAGATCAAGKGTAACGATCAGTTTAATATCTAATACGTCTTTCTGGAAAAACTGGCTGAAGTTTGAAGAGGGGGATCATCATTAGACATGGTGATCTGAGAGGTGGCTCTTCTCTCTAAATGCCATGACTCCATGAAAACTGTCAGGAATGCATGGCTTTTGTCTGAGTCACTGCTTGAATCATGTAGACTGTGACCTGTCCTGTTGTGGGTTATGAATGTTCCTGACGCTGGGTGGGACACGGTATCCATTCCATAAGCTAATTTGGGGGGGGCTGGACAAACACCTTGCGTGCCTGCTAAGGTGATCCAGCCTGCCTGCCGCCTGGTTAATGCTGGCATAAGCAAAACTTCCCCATGCTCCTTCTGGATGCCCTGGGAAAAAGGGCCCTTCAGGGAGACGGTGTATGGCAGGGAGGAGAGCCCTGAGCCACGCACAGCAGAGCTCAGCTGAAATCCCCTTTCTCACTCAGAGGCAAAATTTCACTGATTTTAGCAAGCCAGGTTCCTAACCATGCTTTGGATGTCTAGCAGCGCTCTGTTTTGGTTTTTCCCTCCTCTCTTTGGTCTGTTTGTAACACAGGGACGGATCCGGACAAGGGCTGCGTGGCCATATGCTGCTTCCAGCCATCGCGTGACCAGGAGCACAAGCCCCGTTACACAGCACTAATGGGAAACCAGGGCCCCTCTAGATCCACAAAGGCAGAGGCTGGTTTTGGTCTGCACCGCACAATATAACTCAGATATTTTCTACATGGCCGACTTTGAAATGTCGTTAAAGTTATTTTTACGCAAGAGTTTTAGTGTATCTGTTTAAATAGCAAATACACTAAATGATGCTTTAAATATTAATACAAGAGGGTGCTTTGCTGAATTTAACTTCGTCAATTGATTTCAAGCTATTATGTATATTACATGTAGGAACATTTGCTATTTTTGCTGCCTGCAAGAAAATACAAGTAGCAAAGAGAAGCTATTGGTGCATTTACAGGTGGACTGGAAGGAAGAGGAACTGAAATGAAGACAAGAACAAGTCAGCTAATCACCCCAGTTGGGAAAATGGGGAAGACAAACATGAAAAGGTCAAAAAAAATCTATTACTCTTAATTCCAGATTTTCCTTYACCTGCAGAAAAAAAATGGGTAGAAGGGGAAAGAGGACTAATTTATGAAAGCTGATCAAATATATATCCATATATTTAATTTGGAAATGCTATTAAAACGTTGCAGGTCTGAACCAGATCTAGAGTCACTTACCAACTTAAATGTGATTTAAATAAYACTTTTCCCCTTTTCAAAAGCAGAGATCACTGTAAAGACTTGCTTTACCCCTCCTGGCTTCACTAGGTGGCTCTGCTCATCGCTATTCCTCGCGGCTTTGCCATGCTAACTAGAAAAGGACAGGCATAATGATGTTCAGGCRCCCTAAATCATTCTTAACTCCACTGAATTGAATCTCCAGCCCAGATATTAGCTTCTTTTTATGAAGAAATAATTTATGTCTTCCTGTCCATTGGCATGTGGCTTTCTGGAAGACACAGACAAGGTATCACTGTAAATAAGCTCAGTGGTAGCATACAGTTATACAAAGCCCTGAAATATATAGGATTTTTTTTTTTTAAGTAGCTTATGATCTTTCTAGTGCTGCTTGCAGTGCTCATGCTTTATAGTCCTACTCCTGCTTACAGCCACATCTATTCAATGGCCTGTTCTTATGCAGCTTTTACTCCAGAGATTACAGCAATATGCTTGCAGCAGCAGTCCTGTATAAAGGTGTCCTGTAGCTAGAGGGGAAAAATAATGGATGGGATCAAAATGACAGAACAAGATATATGACCACATTTTAAAAAGGTACTACAAATTTCAACTGCTCTCAGCTACTGGTATTTGTTTCTCTTGGCCCCAGCTTGCAGTCATGCTGAGCACCCAGCTCTGCCATTTACATGAGTTGGACCCGGGAACATTCAGCATCTCTMAAAATCAGGCTTGGTGTGACTCAGGAGGGACCCCAAACCCAAGAATTAGCTTCCTTACCTTGAAGCTGTGGGTAAAGTATAACGGAGGAGCCTGTCATGGGGATGCATCCCCAAGTGAGCATGTCTCTGCTGTACAGATGCCCCAGCTGAAGAAACCTTGGGACCTTTAGGCTCGAAACCCACACAGCCCATTTACTGCTAACATGCACCCGGGAATGAGTCTGGCCGCCGGAGCCCTGCAGAGCCCTGCTGCCRATCCCCTTCCCTTTGGAGCCAAAGCACAAGCCATGGACTCCAGACAGGATCCCCTGAGCTTTTGCAAACCTAGTGCCAAACCAGTAAAACAAGAGTAACTTAGATTTATTTATTCTCCGAACAAAAGTGGCTTGGTTTTATTAAAAGCAAATACAATTTATTTTACATCCCCAGCTAAGCCCGCCTATGCCCACCCTTTGCAAGTGTACCCACCCACCGTAATCTACAGTCAGCTGCCAGAAAGAAGATCTACCTACCACTTTTCTTCACATGCATTGCTTATGTCAATTAAAAAATAATAGTAAATATTCTCTGTATACAGCAACATCTAAGGTTCAGATCTATCAAAGGCAAGGACCAGAATAARGGATGGACAAGGGCTAGTCCACACACCTTTTGTGTCTGATTCTGTCATTCTGTCCCATTTCTCTGGACCTACTTGTATTTTAACCTTTCCTGATTAATAATATTCAGGAATGGAAAGACTCTGGGGTGAGTTACCTGTACTGCACCTGACAGCCTTGGCATGGGGCGCTTTACCAATCACGTAATTACAACCTTCAAGGCAGTGTGAGCAAGTTCTTAAATTTTACAAAGGCTCTTGTGTATCTGTACTTTAAAAAAAAAAACCAAAAACTTTTAAAGTATTTTTTTCAAAGGCACTGATGTTCATTTTCTTTTCTGATGAGGAATAGCACACAGAGGTGGAAGAGAGAAATTTCCTCTTGGGAGAAGCATTTGCATTCTAAKCATTGCTGCTTTATCTTGGAGCATGAAACTCAAGAAGCATGGTACTCCACAAATAGAAGTCAAAGTGCCCAGTCTCCTTTCACTAGCAGAACAAGACAGATTACTSCTTGCTCAGTAGCTGACAGATAAAAAGTTACTGGTATAAAGTACAAACCAGGTGATACATGAAAATGAAGCAACAGCACAAATAGCAAAAAGTCAAGTAAGTTCTTAAAAATTGGTGTGCATGAGTGAAGGGCATTTTTGTTTGGTCCCAGAAGAGGAGATGGGATTTAGCACGTGTGTGAACAAGTTCTGCTCTCTGGGGGAATGGTAGCAGTTTTGAGGGGTGTCCAGGGTTGATACTCTGAATTACACTGGTATCATGAGATCCTAATTTGGCTAATGGAATTTGACCTGATAGCATTAAGTTCACCATACAGCTGCAGCCCCAAACTCAACAGTGCTGGAGAAAATAGTTCCCAGGTTAAGGATGCACGGTTACTTTAAAGGAGCACATGCATGCACGGTGCAAACCTTTCTTTTACACAACCATGATGAAGGTGGGAGAAGGAGGCATGTTCTCACGCCTGTCCCAAAATGAATCCCCCAGATTATTAGATCTTGGTTCACATCAGCATCCTTTAGTTTCAAAAAATGCCTTCGTTTCTGTCCTGCTCTTATTCACTCTTTCCTGGTTTTTGCTCAGGGTTGTCCTTCCAGATGCGGATTGTGAGACAAGTCGCCATGGCCAGCCAGCCCAGGTAAGGCACCATCAGCAGCGTTGCTATCTTGTTAATGCGGTACCAGGAGCACATCGTGCCTATCGCCAGGCCGTCCAAGCACAGGATGTCAAGCAGTGCCTGGAGCAGAGAGAAGACAATGGCTCTGGTGCTCGCTCTTGGGAACACGCAGCGGTCCTCCCCAGCACGACGGTAAACCGTCCTGCTAAAGGTGGTGAGATGGAATAGGAATGGGGGAGATTTAGCACTGAAAAGTCAGCTAGAGTGATCCTAAACCCCAGGACCTTGGCTCTGAACTCTAATCAGCGAGATCTGAATGTGTCACACCAGAAGCCAAGACKAATGTTCATTTTTTTTGTTCATTATCGAGTTCCGCAGACTAATACACTGTTTATGATGATCAGTGCCCCCTTCTGCTGATAATGCCAATGCAGACAGATCAGAAACATGCTCGTGTTAGTACCGATAGCTATTACCACTTAACAAACTTTCTAAATGTACCTTTCATCCACACAGTGACAAAATTCAGATGGAAACATAAGTCCCACTCTGCACCTCTGTCACCTCCAGGCCTTGGCACCTCAGGTAAGTGCCTTTTGAATATATCACAAGTCCRCCTCTGCCGTGCCGTGCCTTACCTTCATACATATCTTCTCACAGGCTCTACAGTGCATTGTRTTTGCTCGATAAGCCACTCACAGCTAATATGCCCCCCCAGCGATGCTAACTTTGCTGCTTGCCAGCGCGGGGTGTGACTTCCAGAAGGACTTATCTCTAACCCCGAATCCTTAACTAGGAGATGCAGCAGCTGGAGTATTGGCTCCCTGATCTCCCACCCTGCTCTGGCCGGGCGGCTATCTGCGTGGCAGGAGCAGGGCGAGGGGTGGCRGGGACTGATACCATTGTCTAGAACCAGGTGTGAACTATATCTGAGCAAAAGCTCTTCTTGCAGCTGTCTCTACAATTGCATAACGCTAGCCAAAAAAGCCTCCAAACAACCCCCAAACCCCTGTGGCAGGGACACCAGGAAACAAGCCTCCGGCAGATGAGTGGATGGCCAGATACATTACCATCTTCATGATGAGTGGATGGCCAGATACATTACCATCTTCAGGTTACGTGCACCGAAGAAGAAGGGAGGCCAAGCCCAGTTCAAGGCCAGCTGAGCCCCGTAGAGGCCAAGCGGGATGATAGCTTTGCTGCTGCAGCCGCCCAGGTCTTTCCATATCAGGTAGGAGGCATAGCTGGGAAGAGGGAAACACGTTAGCGTTTTGCAGTGAGTAAATCCCTAATACAAAGTCTTTTCACGTAAGATTGTTTCGCAACAGAGATTTGCAGGACGGTCAGATTTGCAGGACAGCTGCATCAGTGTCCCTCGCTACCTTCAAACCCATCGCCTGCCTCATACCTGCGTGGCTCGTACAACTTCCCCGTGGCAGCGGCTGTTTCTAGTATCTGTTTACAAAGCTGAGCATGGGCTGTGTCCCTGGCCAAAAGCATCGCCTGCAGTGTGAATCTGAGGAACTCGGCCCAGAATTCGGCTCAGGCTGTACTTCGTCTGCTGAGAATAAGTGTACCTGACATGCCCTGCTGATTCGGGTACAAGGGATATCCCAAAAGCAAAGGAAGGAGTTTGAAATGACGGCTTTTCTGTGTGTCAGAAACAGCAGGACGAGAGGGGGAACGGTATGCAGAACTTACCCCATGCCAGTGTACAGGACAGTCCAAGCAACAGGGAATATTTTGCGGGGTGGACACCATGAAGGTTTTTTCAGCTTCTCATACCAAACAGGCATTTCTTTTCGATTAATGAACCAGCCAAGGAAACCTCCAACATGAGGCAGGACAGTAAAACCAACAGTATAAGCCCACATCCTTCCTTGGTGGCTTGAAGTAGCCTTTTGCCTGCTGTAAGTTAAAAACAATAATCGCTTATCACTTTAAAAGGACATTTTTTCCTACTTTGATCTTTCAAGCTTTTTCTCTAATTGCCCATATTCCACTTCAGTCTCTAAGGCAGAAGGTAAGTATTTAATATTGTATCCAGCTCCGCTGCTGGCTCCCCTCTGCCCATCTCCCAGTCTCTGAAATAGGGGTAATTTTTTCTGTCATGGTTACATTTTTCCCCTTGATCTACCCAGCAAAGTGGCTCCCCCCTGCTATTTGATGACTTCTTACAGTATTCGTGGGGCAGGGTTCAGCTAAGGTGGTTATATTCTTAGAAGACAAGACTGCAGTTACTTTTATCATTCCTCCTCCGAATGCCTAAGTCAGCACACAAACTTCAGTGTTTGTTCACGGAGGCTACGCATCTCAGCAGAGCTGTTATCTCTCCTCTGCATGTTATTCTGAATATGAAAACCCAGACAGATCATGCCGAAAAAAMCCCATCCATTCTGACTTCATCTAATTTTTCACCATGGATTTATATTTTAAATGAGGTCTATAATAAGACAACATCATTACAGCAAATTTTAAGTGCTCGATGAACCTTGTTTAATCCTCGCTGCAGCCCTAGCAGGCAGAGGTGGATTCACACCTCTGTAAGCAGGTAAGCTGAGGCACAAGAGTAGTTTCTTAATTTGCTCACGGTCTTCCTCTTGCATAAAAGGAAGGAACATTTACTTTAATAATTACATTATGCTCCCACACAAGACAGCTGTGATRAGGATAACATCTAGCATTTCATTCTCTGTCCCATATCTTCCCCTGCCATTATTCTCTATAGGGCTCTGAACATTCCAGTCTTCTGTCCTCCTTCCTTTGGTCYCTATATTCACCTTCCCTTTTGATCCATCAAGGAATTAAACCCAAATTAGCATTCATCAGGGATAACACATAGGATTCGCCAGGAGCACAGCAGTTTTGTGCTATCAGCAGAAGTGCAAAATGCTCCTAAGCAAATGCACTCGGGAAAGATTGGTTTTTAGCAATGCAAGAAGAGAGAAGCAGGCACAGAACATTCCCTCACCCAGGGAAATATCCCTTGGCACTCTGAGCACTGGTCAGAGAAACAGGGAGCACGAGGAGAGGACTGATCTGCACAGGCATCTCTGTTTGGGATTTTAATTCACAATTAACACTTTGCTATATCCTATCCTAATTGTTATTATTATCATCATGCTACAAACCGTTCATCTTTAGAAACACACACCAGCAGTACAAGACAATTTACACATCAATAAGGAACAAATACCCCAGACACCATCTCTAACTAACAATTTCTTTACCAGACAATTTATAGTGCTATTAAAGCGTCTATGGAACCAGAAAATCACCTGAACACTGAGAAAAATAATAGCTGTTAGTCCTGCTTTTAAAGTGTGAAACAGCACCAGCTGAGTTCTGGTTCCTCCATAGCACTTCAGAAAAGTAAAATGGGAAAAGTAGATTTTTACCTCCTCCCAACTCCTTTGTAGTTGCCAGACTAACCTGATAGACTGCAGAAGTAACTGAGGGTTGAAAATAACACAAYGCTCTTATAAACCCTTATTTTGTCTCACAGCTGTTATAACTTAACAGGGTTGGAGCTGTAAAAAACCTTACCGTCTYTTACTGCCTTTCTCTGCCTTGCAAAGAAAAAGGGTTGGACATCCAAGGCCAGCTTCTGTCTCTAATGCTGGTGCTGCTATACAATGAAGAAATTGTCGGCTGAGTTTTACCTAAATAGCAGAAAAAAGGGGGTGTGTGCGTGCGCTGSTGGTTGTATCAGATTATACAAGAGAGTCCACGTTCAGGCAAGAATTACAGAGGATTTGGTGGTGGTTGAGCTGTGTGGAGGGTAGGACTAGCTTCTGGGTCCGGACAGCCCCGAGATGTGACATCTGAGGYTCTTGGCTTGGTCTGAGGACAAGCATCTCGCCTGTAGGTCGGAGGGTGGCTGCATGGGAAGAGAAGCACCCTTTTATCCATCTGGGAGTGCATTGGGCATGGGAAAGTATAAATTAAAGTGTGTCACATACAAATGAACATGGTAATTGTGKAAGAGCTTGTGCATAAGGGATCAGGTCCATAACAGTAGGACTTTGGTGTGTGTTACGTGGACGTGAGCTCTGCTGACRTACCCCGTCTGAGGATCTGTCCCAGAGCGTGTCCGTGGGTGTGAGTGCAGGACAGGAGGAGCCTGCGGTGTGTACGAGGATGTCCCTGCCATGCCGGTCCCCTGGGCACCATTTAACACAACATTAATTAACCAGATGCTTTCGGTGGTCGSCTGTACACTAGCCTTTTGGCTAAAATTCACTGGATACCACTTGAATCTAAAATAAAGACATTACACAAGCGTGTTAAATGAAAAAGAAAAAAGCTAGAAATCAATTTCCATTAGTAAGCTGTCTGCAAGGGATGGGAAATTAAACACTAATTTACTTCAGTTATGGGTCATTACCTGAATTTCACAGCCAGAGGCAGAATTGCTGGTTCCTAGCAGAATGCGGTATTACTGTTATAACATAGAACCAATGAGATCTTCTGTTTTATTGGGCTCGGAAGGAAATTATTTTTTGTGGGAGGAGAAAGAAAGAAAGAGAACGGTGTAAAGGGACAGATTTTCAGCTAGCATAAATCAATGCACTGCTATTGCAGTGGCGTGTTTATATAGTGTAATTGCCACTTTGAAATAACAGATGCAGCACACGTTAATCAAGCAGTAGCCACCTGCGTATCCTTTCCGAGTCTGTTGCTACTTGCGATTGGAAACCTGTCATGCAACGATGCAGCTGCTATATGCCACTGAATGGTTTCCATCGCAGTCAGCCACTTCTCTGAAGCGCTCGTCGTGCAGCTGGCTGGGTAGCATCGCCTTCACCAGGCTTTGGCAACTTGGCCAGAAAGCAAGCAGTTCAACAGTTTTTAGTTGGTAGTATTTCCTTCCCCGGGCTTGAGCACAAAACCGTGATTACTGGTTTGCTTGGCATATAGCAGTTGTATTCCCAGGCAATTTTAGAGTCTGATATGCTGGAAAAACTAAAAACTAAGGGTCAAATCACAAGGATCTCGGTAAATCTGTGAAGCTGGGGGTGATGCTGCATGACTGGGGAATAGCAAATGCAAAGAGGAAAAAAATAGCAGAGGCAATTACAGACCTAAAAGTTATGTATCGGTCTTACTCAAGCTTTAGAGCAAAGARAGGGAGAAGTGAAGACATGGAAAAATGGGATAATGTGTAACAGATTTGCTCGAAGTGGATCACAGCAGGCTGGATGCCATTGCCTGGGCAGATGCCTGTTTCCTAAGCGAGAAGATGTGGTACCCTTCACCGGTCTGCACTTCTGAACAGCATCTGTTAYGGTATTTATTAGGTAATGATTAAGTTGAAGACGCTGGCAGGTGGCCGTAGGGCTGCTGGGCAGCTAGGCAGAAGAGACGGCGAGAGGGAGCGCAGAAAGACAAGGATCAGGTTTGGGAATAGTCTTTGGTGGCACTGACCAGGGGTCAGTACTGGGACCCAGAGTGAGTTTAAATTTAGCACGAGCACGTGCACAAACACACCGCGACGAGCGCGTGTGCGTGCCCCCGGCCTCCCCGGCTGCCTGCGAGCACATGCCACGGGAGGGAACGGCCCTGCAAGAAACCAGAAGGACTTTCTCTAGCACAATATTGGTTTTCCTCTGTTACCACAGATTTATGTCTCAATATTTCTGGTTTGAATCATTTTACAATAATACAAGATGAGGTAATACTACCTCTTAGTAAAATCATTTCTATACTATGTCTTGGTATGCTTCTGATTATAAAAGTAGTATTACTGCTGGGTTTCAGATCACTGCCGTATCACTGCAATGTGCTCTCGTGAAAGAAAAGACATGGGAGAACTGAGTTACACAACTGTGTTTGTTTTCCTCTTCTTAGCAACCTTTGCACGTTGTCCCAAGAGGTTCTCGGTCTATGCAAGATTAATTGCCCAAATATAAAAGCCCTGTTAACCTGAATATATTATTGAAAAACAGCATATTTCAATCTGCCCTAGTTTTGAAAATAGAGATGCCGGGTCAGCTCCTGGCATAAATCTGCAGTGCTCCTCAGAAGCCAGCAGAGCTTCTCTGATTTACATCGGCAATAAAGTCGTCCTGGTTTGTCTGCCGCTGATGAGAGCACGAGTGTGCTCGCCGAGCTGCCGCAAAGGACGCGGCGGTGGCTGGGGACGAAACTTCATGGCAATCGCCATCTTCTGAACAACTCGAGCCCATCGGCCTTGACATTGCAAAAAAATGTTTCATTTTTCAGTATGAAAAGCCATTTAAAAAAAAAAAATCCCTTAGTTTTATTTCTAATGAATAAAAGCTTGTCTTTGAAAGTTTTCAAGGACGTTGAAATAAAAATTCTGGATAATATGAAATGATACAGGAATTTCCAGCTGGTCACTTGTTTTTTCTCCCCGTGGGCTGAGGTGGCCCTGGGCAGGCCGGYGCAAGAGCTCACAGCCCCTCGAAACTTGGATGTGGATCGCTCGGCGAGCTGAACCTTGCAGCTTGAATTTCCACCCTCTCTCCACTAGAGGGAATTTTAAAAGAGATSTTTCTTAGGGTTAAAGTCCAGTTCTCAGTGTGTTAAGACGTACTGCCTGCAGGACACTGCTGTGTCTGGATGCCCAGCGACTGGCTCTTCTGTACCTTCTGCAAGGCACAAGATCCTTGCTCGGTCCTGGCTGATTATAGCTAATGACAGGAACAAACTCTGTTGTGAGATGAATAGCAGAAAAGGCTCCTCAATTTTTTAGGGCTCAGCCTTTGATTTCTCCCTGCCCRCGGGGAGGACCAGGCACACCCCGGCTCCCCGCTGCCGCCGGGGGGGCTGGCCCGTGGCTGGGGTCTCTGCATCCCGCAGGGCTCTGTTTGGGGGCAGCTGTGACCTGAAAGGTCAGGCTGAGTTTCGAGGTAAATTTTGAATATTGGGGCTTCTCACAGCGCTGCTTGTTTGTCAGCGGCGGAGCTGGTGAGGGCTGGCCTAGAGCTGCCCACATGTGATAACCGTAAGGGGAATGGTTCGGTCTTATCTGCACACAGAAGTTGCACSTCAGTAGCCAAAAGAATAAATTTTAACGGACACAGTTCGACGCCTTCTTTCATGTTAGGAGTAGCTTAGTGTGGGGATAGGCAGATGATTGCAAGCAATTAAGTTATGCAGCTTAACAAATTACCACTCTCTAGCTGAGCCTCTTTAATTAACSGCATGCACAGACCCAGCCCAGTACTAATGTGACAAAATATTTTGCCTTCAATTACCGTGACCAGTAATGCTTTACTAGAGTACTTGGTAGCACTAATTTTAACCTGCAGCGGTCAAATCAGCAAGAGCCCATAGCTCTGGTACCCCTGACCACGCCATGCCATGTTGTCCACTCGTGCGCGGTGGGATGCTGGGCTTCTGGCTCTGCGAGGATGGTACCTGGGGATGTGCAGAGGGCTGGCYTTTTGTCTCCGAGGACTCAGCCCTTGCGTCAGAAAAAAAAAAGCTGTAGCAATGGTACAAAGTCACTGGCCGGGTGTTGTATTGCAGTGGGTTAAGTGTTATCACAGCTCAGCTGCTTAGTTATGTCTTACTAAGTCATGATCGCAACCCTTGTATTAATGTCAGATTGGGGTATTGGGTTTAAAGTGAGCCAGAATAATAGTGTTCACAAAGGATTTTATAATGCCTTAATATAGCAGTTTAAAATGCGTTTCAAGGTCTTTCCTACATGCAGAGTTAATTGAGAAAAGCTATTGCAGTTTCAAGTGATGCTCTCACTTAAATCAAGTTCACTTTCATGTGCTGATGTGCCCTAAATTACACTGGTGCAGCTTTCCAGCCAGGCAAGGCTTTGTAGTAAGGGCATCGTGTTCAGCAGTTATGAAAAAATTGGGGACAGGGTTTTCCTGCTGGTACTTTCAGAGGAAAGCCAGCGACTGAGGGGCAGCACGTACCTCCCCGAGGTCTTAAAAAAGCAGCGGATAACCTCTGGGCCTTTAGCTGTGGTTCCTGCAACTATAAGAAAAGTTCTCGGATATTTCCCCACCCAGGTGGTTCAGGCAGTGAACTGGGAAATTAAGACAAGCACCAGCAACAGGCATGGAATGGTGAGCTCCAGTAGRCTGGCTGCCTCTTATTCCTGGAGCAGGATGGCATAACCCTTTCCCGCGCCCAGCCTGGCTAGCTCAGCTCCTGGCTGTGAGTTATAACCTCCTGCTAATGCAGCATTGCTGAGCTGGGAGCGAGAGGAGGTCAGGGTCCTTCCCAAGGGCTCTTCCAGGTCTAGGGGGGGGTCTGTCAAGCCCTTGGCTTGCCCAGGGCTCGGGAAGCACAAAACCTGGAAACAAGCTTTGTCCAGGTATCAGAGAAAGTATTGGTCAGCCTGCAAGGCTTTTATTGCTGGTGGTTMTGAAGAAGAAAGGGACCAGCTGTCTTGGATTTTCAGTAGAAGGAGTTTTGCATCCTAATTTATTAATACAAGGCTTCCACATGGCCTGGGAAGTAACATTAATTGGCATTTATTGACTTTTTTTCAGATCAGGCCAAGATTAGATTGGCTGAGAAACTTAATATCAAAGTATTTTTGTTGTTCTTTTAATGGAAATGCCCTTTTTACTAGGAGGGAAAACTTCAGTGACTGCTTCTTTTTGGCCTAAATATTTTTTTGTGAGAACTGTGAATCTGTCAAAATGCATCAAAATAATGCTTTGAGAGGTTTTTGTTAGGAGAAAAACTATGTTTTTCTTCTGTGTTTCTTCAGTCATAGCAGAAATAGAAAGTGAAAAGGTGAAAGAACACAGGGCCCGGAGGGAATTCCTAGCAAAGGGAAAATAAAGATTCTGCAGAAAAMCAATGTATTATTAGAGGAAGAGAAACCACAACGTTTGGAAGATATCACAAATGTTGGGGGCTTTTAATTTATTTGCTCTGAAGTGCGCATCCTTTTCTTGAGTTAACAGCTCTAACCTTGGTGTTATTTAGGACCTCCGTTTATTTTTTTGTTAGTGAGTTGTTACAAGCCAGTCTTTTTTTCTTTATTTTTTTCCCCAGATGTAGAGATGTGTGTGTAAAGGGAATATTGCCTCTTGCAGCACCCTCCCCAGAAGGCTGCAGCCAGTTGTGAAGAAGAGCAGATGCTTCACCCYGGAGCCCCTTCCAGGTAGGGCCAGCACATGGATCACAGTATCTGTTCCTGATGCCCTTCTCTGGTGGCTTTTAAGGTCAGTTCCTCAGCAGTTGGGGTGGTTCTTACCCCTGACATGATGGTCCACACAAACTTGTCACAGCAGAAGCCTCTGCAGGASTGTGGTTTTCTCCATTCGGCAGCAGAGGAGTTGCCAGCTGCAAAGCCTGGAAGGGATGGAGCACAACGCTTCGGCGGGGAGTGGTGCTCAGTCACGTTTTCCCCTGRCGACGTCTGCATCAGGGAGTAACAAAGATGGGGATGCAGCAGGAGTAACGCGGCTTGCAAATAACAAAATGAGCATCTATGAGTTGCTTTAAAGGCAAGGCTCGAAGTCTGAACAAGCTGTAGAGTGCCAGAATTTTGCTGTCTTTATGTGTCTGCCTTTCCCTCACTCACATGTGCCAGCTGCTAAAAGTGACTCATCTCTTCTTAGAAAGCTGTCCYGCTGCTTGGTGCCTTGATGGTAGGATTACTTTGTTTTTAAGGAAATGCAGCTGAGCCATGGTCATTACATGTGCTGCCATTGTTTAGTTACAGATTTTTGCAAGAAAAAAAGGGCTGTGAAACATCTTRTGCTACTTGTGTGGTGCCGTAGAGTCCAAAGAGGGTGTCATCTGAGCCATGTAGACCTCATCCAGTTTCAGCTTTCTGACCTTTGGTCCGGGTTCTGCAGAGTAAATGGAGAACAACCCCACCTAAATCCCGGGTGTAAATCCCCCCAGACCAGAAAAGCAGCACGTGGTAAATGCCAGGGTACTCCCCCGGACTATTCTGGTGAACAGGTTGATGGGCAGAGACAT
This sequence comes from Oceanodroma leucorhoa, assembly GCA_030449065.1. Lineage (NCBI taxonomy): Eukaryota > Metazoa > Chordata > Aves > Procellariiformes > Oceanodroma > Oceanodroma leucorhoa. The sequence continues at coordinate 4,246,114 of JASVER010000067.1, forward strand.
GGTTCAAGCAAATGTGAGGGCAYCTCTGGAGAGAGGGAGTTCTGAATTAGGAATGCAACTTGTATAAAGACAGTGTTATGGTTTGGTCTCCTTCAATGACTGCTGTAAGTAGAAAACGGAATTTATTGCTTGCTTTGTGCTGAATCAGGTCTTCTAACTTTAATTGAAGATGTTCCTCCTTTTACAACAGTGATCCATCCAAGGACATTGAATTACTGCAGTATTCCCCACAGCCATCTGATGATAAGGGTATGTCTAAATGGTATATTGAGTGCAGACATGAAATTGCTCTGCCAGAGCTCTTGACATCTGGACAGACTCCAGCTTTGATCCAGAAAGCTGTATGACTGCCAGGAAAGCAGAGCAGAGCCAAACTTCATACATGTCGGAACGGTCATGGCTGCTGGAACAAGCTCATCTCATCCCATGGTGTAACTGATAGACGTACCTCCAGGGTTGTCTTCTCTTGAATTTGCCCAGACCACCACGATTCATGGAGATTGTTCAGGGAAAGCCAGGGAGATCTGGGAATAAGGAATAAATTGGAGAAGAATCCACATCTCTGGCTGCCAATTCACAGGATGGAAAAAAACACCGGCTTAGTAAACTGCTGCAAGCTATTCTCACAGCGCTGCCACAAAGGCACTCCTGCTGTCGGAGGTGCTAGTGCCAGTTCATGTCAGTCATGGGGTTTTACTGCTGCACGTGTTCCCCTTTCAGCTGGGAGATCAAAGTCTGTTTCCTTCGATTCATTTGTGTCGGTGCAGCCAGGTCCCATGTGGAATCCCAGATACCAGAGGTAGAAATGATGCGTGTGATGAATGGATGTGAACAAGCCCTGGGGAGGAAGCGTATCCCTGACGTTGTAATGACAGCGTGCTGAATCTTAGCCAGGGGCTGAGAATCTTCAAACACATGCCAAATGAAGGAAACCTGCCTGGGAGCAAAGGATTTTTATGTAAGAAATTAAGATGATAAAAACAAGTGTGATTTCCCAGCTCCTGCCCACTCTCATTGCTTATACTGGAAATTAACTACAAAAACCTTTATTTTTGCAAAACTCYAGGTGGTTCAGAGTTTGACCCAGTTTTAGAGGTAAAGTACTTGTCTCAAATACCAGATCTAGATCTAGATCGCTACCAGATCTTGGATTCTGGTTTAGGGTCAATTCTACTTGAATGGCCAAAGGCAAATACTTCAATAATACTGTGGCCTTAATATTTTTTTTGGTAATTTAATTAGGAGCTTGATCTGGTTTTGGGGCAGGGCACAAAGTAGATTACAGGAGCAGCTGGSTCTTTAATTAGGGCCATTTATCTTTTGTTAAAGTTTAACCTTTACTTGCACAGAGAGGCAGTGACAGCAYGGGACAGAGCTTCAGCAGTGTTTTTGTGCGCAGAGCGTCGGGTCGGCCAGGTATGCGCAGGACTGCGTGACTGGGAATACTCTTATCTTGCTCGACTCTCACTGCAGCGATCCCAAAGCACCAACTGGCAACTGTGTCATACGGCTATTTATAGAGACCAGGAACTAGAGAGTAAATATTTATTTAGATTCCGATGCTTAATCTGCTACTGGCTGATTGTGTGGAAAGCCTGAGCCCCCACTCTTTCTACAGCAATTTATAACCAGAGCCTTCATCTCCTCTCCTCCCAACACTCCCAGCCACATTCCCCAGGATTAATTCTGCAAAAAATGGGCATGGCCTGGGTTCAGACTCTCCGGCACCTTCTGGTCCCGGATCATCCTGGCAGGCATCSTGCCCTCCAGCTCTCCTCCCTCATTTTAACTGACTGGCATTCAGAGGTGGAAATTGCAAATCCAGGCACCCAGGGTGCAGGAAGGGTAATGGCACGGAGCTGTCACTGCTCTGTTGGATAGACSGACTGGTTTGCAATGACCCGGGATGGGACAGAGCAGCGGATGGGAGCTGTGGAGTCACTTGGATTCAGCGCTGAGCGATGGCAGCTCAGAGCCAYGGCCCTTGTAAAGCCACCTCTGTTGCACCACGGAGTCCTACAGTAACCATAAATCCTGCCACTGCCCACCCCTCTCCTCAACCAGAACAACAGGTATATATCGAGGGTGGGGACAGGGAAACTGGAAGGATGCTCCATGTTCATCAGCAAGGAATGATGGAAACGACATCCCCCCCCCCGCCCCACCGCAGTCACCGGGGGCTGCCCGGGGCTCAGCGCATCCCACCACGACCACTGCCCAAGAGCCTGGGGCTCCGAGGGGAGGTTCCTCCCAGCCCCAAAAGCAAGGGCTATCGTGACCAGGTGGGGATAACTGGGGGGCAGTTAGCACAGGCAGGGTGTGTCTGTGCTTATTAGCAAGGAGTGTGCTCATTAACAAGGCACGTGGTCCCGGCTGTCACACCCCACGCAGTGGTGTTAAAGCATCCTGTCCCCCCAACATCACCTGCTTCTCTACCCATTGCAGACACTGCCGGAGCTCTGTAGTACCAGTAGGAATGGCTGGTGGAAACTGGTCTCCCRGCTGGCCCTGCAAGGGGTGAAAAGTCAGGTAAGCAGCAAGGTTTGTCTCTGAGYGAAAGAGAGGGGTGCGGGAGAGGGAACAATCGAGGGCAGCTTGGTACAAGCTCATGTCCTGTCTTGGCATRTGAAAAAGAGAGCAGCTGGAAGTGGCATAGCCTGGGGATCTGGGCTGGTATTTAGGAAAGGTAGCCCAGGACAGTGACTGCTGCAGGAGCCCCGGTTTCCCATCTTTGTGCCAACCCGAGTTCCGCTTAGCAATGCGAGTTCTCTGGGCAGTCAGCTGGAGCTGTTAGCTAGCAGTCATCCCAATACAGGACAGTGGTAGCACCTCCCCATCTTGCATGTGTTGGGCTTTCCTGATAAGAACATGCGTTTCCGTTTATTTTCTGGAGTGTTTTATGGCAGTTGAGAATCCTGTTGTAGTCCTCTGTAATGGATTTYTCCTTTGCAATTTCCTATCTTCATTGTTTCCTGCTAGGGAGGTGTGGACACATCAGAGGTAAGATCCTGAACTTCTGGGCAGGTGGARCAGCTGATCAGACGGCAGATTACTACAGCGGTCTGGTCTCTTCTTCATCCCCGCAGCATCTGCTGTAAAGGCATTATTTCTCAGGGATGGCAAAGCAAGCTTCAGCAGCAGATTTCTCTCCCTATCTAGCTCTTCATGCTAGAAAAATTGTAAGAAGGCCTGGTAKTCCTAAACGAATGGGGCATCTGAGACTAAATAGCTTGTGCAAATTTGTGCAGGGGAACCTATAATGCACCCAAGAGCTACCCAGAGCACTCTGTAAAGGAGTACAACTTCTGGAAGAAAACCCTCAACACAGCCAGGAAAAGAGTTTGCACTGCATGTACCATTTTTATTTTCACATATATATATATATATTACATCATTTTAAAACAGAATATTTGTGAAAGAAATGTTTTTCCAGGTAAAAGCAACCCACCATGTTCCACACATCCCCTTTGCCTGCCATTTAAAGATGACCTGCACTGGGGAAAGGCTGGCCTGCAGACAGAGCTCGTTCCCCATCTCCCTGCTGCTACTGGGACAACCTGTGGTCTTCCCCTTCTCCTCCCCCTGGAAAGAAAAGGTGTTTACCAGTCCCTCCCCTCCAGAGTCAGTGCAAAGCATGCTTTATTGCTCCATCATATACCCCGTCCTCTTCCTGCAGTGCTGGGAGAGACTGGGGCTTCCTGGAGGGATGGAGAAAGGAGCTGGGGAAGGAGCTGTGTGAAACACCATGCGCTTTGATACTGTGAAAAAGGCAAGGAAGAACCAGAATTAACAGTGATAGTGTGCTTTCAAGTATATGTGTAAAAACCCATCACACAGAGCTTCACAGAAGGCTGACCATGAAGAGAGGGGCCCCTGCCAGCCTGAACCCCGCTGCACCCGCTGCTTGGCAGGGGTGGCTCGGGGTTTGCCTTGCAGCGTGAGGAACGGCTAGAAGGGAGAGGTGGTTCTGACAAGCAAACTAATAGCTCGGGCAGATTCCTCMATCCAGAGGGAAAGAGCTGGGAGAGGGTGGGAGTAAAAAATGCTCTCAGATAGGCTCAGTAAATTAGAGTCTTCCCCTTTTTCTATGCACCCATTATAACCTTCTGAATGAAAGATTCAGAACACACTTCTGCTTGAACTAAGAGTTTTCTGTCTGGACAACTCCCCGTGCTATGTTCCCTTAGCACCTCTCCTGGGGTAGCCTCTTGCACAAAGAAATCCTYACCAAAAGGAACCCCCCTTTCCTCCCTGCACCCCTTGATATGTAGGGAGCCGGCAGAGAGAGCACAAGGAGCCACGGTGCAGAGCTCGTGGCCTCGAGTGGGGCTGCCATCGGCTGCCCTGACTTCCATCCCCATACGGCTCCTCCAGCCCTGGGGACTGGCATACTACCTGGACAGCCTGCACCCCTCTTTGCCACTTCTGGGGTGCATCTCAGCCTTGACGGAGCATTGTGATGCTGAAACCATCCCATCTGTTGATCCTGGGGCTGGGTGGAGAAGGGARTAGCACAAGCCTGCCTTTGGTTCCCCTCCCTACCCAGTCTAGGAGTGAGCAGACCAGGCAGGCACTGGTACCAGTGGGTGCAGCTAAGTTGTAGGCATCACAGAGAGCCAGTCCTTCCTCAGATGCAACCCCAGCTCGGGCCTCTGATGCTAGAAAAGCGGCATGCTTGCTCAGCAGCTGYCCAGCAAACCCTGCAAAGATTTAGGAAGCCTTGCTTTGAGCGGGGGTGAGACTTTCCTCCCAACCTAAATCGTTCAGTGAACAATCCTCGCCTTGTGAACAGCCATGGCAGAGCCTTCTCCTCATCATCTGCCTTCTTTTTCCAGTTGAGGGCTTGCCATCTCTGTTTCCCTTGCTCACCAGGGGAAGAAGCCAAAGCCCCGGGGCCGGTCATCCCCAGTAGCACCACAGTGGCCAGGAAGGTGGCAGCAGGGAAAACCTGCTGTTCAGTGCATGAGATGGGCTTGCTTTCGTACAAAGTACAACATGTGACTGGGTTGGTGGTTAAACAAAGTTTACACTGGTTAAAAAATATTGTAGTTGATGAGGGCTTTATCCCTGCAGAATAAACTGGCTGATTCAGCCCTCTAAGGGAAGTTTGGGGTATTCTAAGAATGTAGTTTGATTTAGAGCTCTCACTTCTATAGCAGAGATGTATTTTTTTGTAAAAATGGCTCCTGGCACTGCCAGTCCCAGAGCAAAAGCTTTCTGCATATAGTCGAGGTGGCCTGTGGTACCTTGTCCAGGCCCTCTGCCCAAACACTGCTGAGTGGGGCTTCGAGGTAGATACCTGCTGCGGCTCTCTAGAGAGGACCCACCAACCCTACAAAGAGCATCAGCTTCTGGGGAGGGCCAAGCCTTCTCATCTTGGTCTGCTCTGAGCCCAGCAAATCCAACCCTGCTTCAGCCTGTTCCTGGCCCCCTAAAGCACTCCCGCTTTCCCCAACAGCAGTCCAGTACAAACCAGCGATGCCTGCCCTTGCTATGGGTCAGAGCGTGGTGCACACCCACCGCTCTGGGTGTGCAGACCACAGCTGATGGATACCGAGGTCACCTGGACAAAGAGGGGGACCTGGAAGGGGGGTTTTCCCCTTCCGTGGGAGCTCAGCCCCTCTCTGCCCTCGGAGCCAGCACCCAGGTGGCTGTGCCTGCAATGCTGTTGCCATCCAGTGACAGGACACAGTACTACAGACCAGTTGCCCATTCACAGTCCCAGTTCAAGCTTTTTTCCACTAGGTAACCAGTGTCAGGAAGCCTGGGAGAGGAGAGAGCAGAGGGAGACAATATGCCGGTATCCTGAGACAATCCTCCCTGCAAATCCCCTGAGAAAACGGATAAAATGGAAACTTYCCTTTGCTACAGCACCTATTGGAAAAGTTCCCTTCTCTGTCCTGGTATCGCAGACTTTACTTAAGGCTTGATCATCTACCATAAAGCTGAAAAATGTTCTTTATTTAAAGTCTGCTGGCCTTCCAGCTGAATTTGTTTGCAAGGTGAAACACCTTATCCTGGAACATGAGAATAAATGATAAGCAGCATGGCTTTTTGTAKAAGCAAAAGTTCTCTCCAAWCTGTTAAGAGTTCTTGGAGTGTGTYGGTGAAGTAGTGAATAAAGGCTGATATACTGTTTTCTTTCCAAGGTCCTCTGAAAAAGTCCTGCTGAAGACACAACCAAACCAGAGAACTAGCCTAGAGGACAGTGACACGTCAATAATGTGGTTGATTAAGAGAAAAGGAAAATAACAACTAGTAGTTCATTTTCATCGTGGCAAAAAGGCTCCATCTGGTGGTGTTTTCACCCAGAAAAGAAGGTGAGGTGTGGGGATGGGAAACTGCAGAAGATACTAAGTTGGTTAGACTGATTCACACCAGAGAAGAGTCTTGAGACCTTGAGGAAATCTCAYGATCTGCTCAAGATGGGTGAACGGGTGGCACGATGGTAAAGGAAGTTGTGTGTGGATAAATGCCAAGAAATACGCTTGCAAGGGGACAGATGAGCTCGGTGGGCATTCAGCAGCTCAGAGAGTCAGTACGGCCACAAAACCTGAGCATGGACAATCCACTGGAGATTTGTGCTGCTCGRCACAGATAAAACAAGTAAAGCAACCAAAACAGAGATATACAGAAGAGGAATATTATAGCGAATATTTTAATGCCTTTCTATTAAGCACAGACCAGGGCACTCTACCAGGGAAAGGGATACTGCAGAAACAGTCAGGGTCAAAGTGATAAGCACAGAAAGACCCTGATGTGGAAATAGGCTGAAAGGTTTTCTATTCTTATGTTAAGAGGCACAAACGTGAGGGACATAAGTGTTATAAAAGTATGGCTGGTCCTGCTGTGTGTAAGGTGTCCTGTCTGTGCTTGGACAGGACGTGTGGTAACAAGCTTAAACTGCAGCAAGGGATAGGCATTGAGGAAAAAATCTATCTGAAGGTAAAGATTAAGGTAGGAATCAGTGATATGGGGAGGCAATACTGGAGGGTTTTAAACACAGGTTGGACAGATGTCTGTCAGGAATGCCTTTGTTACAGCGGGGCAGATGGGCTGCTCTCGAGATCTCTCTGACCTTCCTTGGGCTCTCAGGGTGGTCACTGCAGAAGGTGACACCAGGCAGGGCTGCAGGCGAGCCGGGCTCTGCCCGCTTTGGCCATCCCCATCCTACAGAGATGAGCCGGAGCACCGTCAGTTGGGGTCACCCAGCCTGTTTTGCGGTAGTAATACCAGGCAAGTTCCTTGCTCCAGCCATCATGGAAGGGCCCCAGAGGGCAGGAGGGCTCAGCCTGTTCGGGGCTACGAYACTGCGACTCCTGTTGTCCCCGGCTCCAGCCCAGAAGGGCTCTGTCTGCATTAGGAGAGGAGCCCAGACATAGGACCACTGCTCATTTCCTACCTCCGAGGTGCCTCCAGCTCCTTCCCCCAGCTGGATGACCTGCTCTAGGAGATGGGTGATGCTGGAATAGGGCAAGTTTGGCTCAGACAGGGCCAGTCACAGTTTCAAGCCTTACACATGGAGTCACGTGGAGTAAAAAGAACAGCGCTAAACCACGCGGTCCACACTGGGATGCTCTCCCTATTTTGCAAAAGTCAGAAAGGTTTGGGATGGGATAGTGGAGCCTGCTTCCCTCCCTCCCCCAAAACTCGTGTTCAAGCATTAGTCATGAACAGAACTAGACATGAAGGTCAAGTCACGTCCCAAAGACACTGTGCTATAAAACACCGCAGCCCTGGGCTTAACCAGGGCACGCCTGCACCATCCTGCCCAGCTCAGAAGACAAAGAGCTGATGCAGGGATGGGATGCAACTCCAGTGCCTCCCACTGCGAGCAAGGGAGACCAAACTGGTCTCACTTGGGCTGCTCGTTTGCCAGCATCCAAGTCTACTGAATGGAAGCCCCCAGCAGAACTGGAGGGAGGRCGGGCAGGCTGCCTACACCGACCATTAGTCACCCCACAGCTTTTTAGTGTTTGGAAACCTGCTAGTGCTTCCTAGGTCTGCTGGCACGCAGCCTTTGAGCTCGCGGAGGGCTGTGAGGCTGCACCCCAGCACCTGCATCAGCCACGGGAGAGCTGCGGGTCTCCGGGTTCAGGCTGCGGCAGGGAAAACCTGCCGGCCAGCGCGGCCAGGTGTTACCATCGGCTGTCAGATGACAGGTAGTCAGCGTGTTTCTTTAAAAAAGGGGTAGGGATGCTTGTTAGAAGGAAAGAAGGCTCAAGTACGTCAGCTCAGGAACAGAGGGAAGGTGAAAGCAAGCCCCACATGAGCTTTCTAATGCTGGCTTTGCCCCTCCAGTGACTTACAGACAATTGCAGCAACCAAGGCTGCAATCCCTTTTCAAATGCAGGCATGGTCTAGGCTAGAGCCATTAGCAGATGGGGAGCTCAGTACCTGCCCCAAGGAGTGGACAATACCCATGTGCTCACACACACTGGCATTATTACAACAACGTATTTGTTCCTCCAGACCCTTGACTCCAGAGGAGCCTGTTCTGCCTCGCTGCTGCATGCCAGGACTGTCACAGTGATGCTCTGTCCTCAGCAGCTAAGCGAGGCATAAAACAGACAGCAAAGTTGAACCTTTCCCCCCCCACCCCCCTGCTTCTCTCCTGGTGGTGTCTCCATAGATGGCAGAGACCCTGGGCCCTGTAGCGGGAGGGTCACAGGTCCAAGCTGCTCTTTCTCTCAGAGGTTCTTTGAATCCCCCCTCTCTAGGGAGACGTCAGAGCAGAGATTTGAGAAAGAGCTTGGCTGGACCCCCCCGGCCTCTGCCCCCATGTCAGTCAGGTCCTGAAGAAGCGTCGTACCACTAAATGCCCCACCATGACCAGGGCCACCACCACCAGCATGTACTTCATGTAAACATTGTCCAAATCGAGTGCAGCCACCTAACGAGAAACAGAGAATAACCAGAGCATGTTAGATCTGCCTGGGCCAGGTTGCTGCTCTGCCTGCACCTGGGTGACCCCACCAACCTCAGCAGTGCCACAGTCCCCAGGCTGCACCTTCCACCAGTGCCTCCCCTTGCCCCCAAATSCCCCCCGGGACAGCCCCGTGCCCCCGCTGGCTCACCCATCCTCCCTGCTGGGCGATCCACTGGGCGATGCGGTTCCGGAGCATGAAATCCGCAACGTAGCGGGCGATGCGGCGGAGGAAACCCCGTATGCCGTGCTGGTAGACGTGGATGGCCATGCGGTAGCCGAAGCCCAGCAGYGCAATCACCCGGCCCCAGTTAATGCCGCTCTCGAACAAGCTGAAACGAAGCCGATGGTGTGGTTAAATCACTGCCACAGCTGGCTCAGACCTCCCCAGTCTCTGCACCCCAGGCCACGGGCTCTCGAGCAGTGCGGGTTGCAGAGCAGGGCTGGGGATGCTGCGCTAGTCCTTGAGGTGGATCCCAAGTGATCAACGTAGTGAGTTTGTGGCTAAGCAACACGTGGCCTCCAATAACCAGGATGGGCTTTCAGAGCAGAACAAACACGGTCTCGGTCACAACCGCTGTTTGCCTCAGCCAGGTGGGCTAGGGATGTCCTAGGGAAAAGGAAATTTCCAAATCCTATCTACAAAGCTACAGGCTCTGAATTGTTAGAGTGGAAGCTTTGGGATGGTGGTTGTTGACCTGTCACCTTCCTGCCCATCCTGCTTTTCCCTCAGGTCTCCACCTGAACACAGGGCACATCAGCTGCCTGTAGGTCCTGGGTTTTCATGGGCAAGGTTATTAAACAAGCTAAGCTGGAACTGGTGGTGGTTTAAGCTGTCAGGCTGCAGCGAGCTCAGCAGCTGCTACACGTGCAGCCAGGAGCCCGAACTACCACCTACCTGTCCCAAAGCATCCCTCGCTTGTGCCTGGAGGTAAGGAAGTTTAAATACATCTAAGGACAAAGCATGTTAGAACAGGATTTTCCCTTTTTCCTGCACAGACAAACCCCTCCAAGACCAAAACCTGATCTGATCTTGCCTTAGACTGACACTCCCAAGGGCTGGGGGTCTCCAAAATGTGCCTAGTCAATGCCTACCGCTCCTGATCCAGGTTTTGCTTGCTGTGGGCACAAACTGCATCACTGTCTGCAGGTTTGGCGCTGRTTTACCTAGACCAGTTTTTGAAGGCGTTTTTCCTGGTTTCCGGCAAGGCAAGCAAGAAGGGAAAAAAGGAAAAAAAAAATAAAATAAAAAGAGTAGACTCAGGCCTTGTGTTTTAATCTTCTGCCCTGTTCCTGGTGGTCCCTGCCTGCACAGCCGAAGGGAACTGTCTTCTCTGCAGAGCCTTGGCGTGGAGCTGCCACCGCGCAGGTTGCAGAGGGAGAGGGAAGTTAGAGCCCGGGAAGGACCAACAGAGAAACGGGTAGCACAAAGAGAGGGATAGAGGTTAATTTACCTGTTTGCGGTGCGTTAACCGCCTCAGGCTGGCAAAGCGGTGAAAACAGCGCAGCATGGCTTCCCAAGGACAGGGGAGCAGGAAGAGGACAGAAGAGAGGCAGTTAGACAACAAACATCGAGCGGAGGGTGCACGGGGAGCCAGGCACGCTCGGCGGAGCGATGGGAGCCTGGGACCTCGGAACCCAGAGACCCCGGCTTCTCTCCTGGCTCTGCCAGAGGTCTTCTGCATGACCCTGGGCAAACCATTTAACATGCATAGYGTCTTGGTTTCCGACAGAGAAAGAGGGGTGAGGACTGAACCCCTTGACGGCCGCCTCGATCCAAGCCTGTATCTCATGCAATCAGGGCAATAAGCTGTCTAGGTGTTTGTCTTCACTCTTCACCCTGTTGCTGTGCTTTGAGGGGGACAGTTGGCTGTGCATCGCCTGTGCGAGATGGCTGCGGGCTCTGCAAGCCTGCGGAGCATCCCCCATCCTGAGTTAGTCCGGACCACGCCAAGGGCAGCGAGTACCTGCCCATCCCCACAGCCTGCAGCTGCGTTTGCTTTGTGCCTCTGCAAAGCCTGACCCATCAGGACTTCCCAGCTACCAAGCTAGCGGCAGTGGGACCAGCAGCAGGTCTGTCTTGGTCCAAGGCTGGTCGCACCCCTGAATGGGAGCTGGGACATTCACTTGGCTACCGATGCACGGGCCACGCTTCCCAGGCACGTCCCCCAAACTTTCTGACCCCGCTCAGCCTTGTGCGAGGACTGTGAGATGATTGTCAGGTGAAGACTGTCCAAACAGTGCGCAGGAGCAAGAGCAGAGAGGCAGAAAACACAGGAATCGTCACAGTGAGCTTGYTGGGAGCTCAACTCGGGGTCGGTGGGTGAAGTTTGAACTGACAGAGTGTGGGTGCTGGGGCAGAGGCRGGGGGACAGCTGCTCTGGGGTGGGGGTAAGGCTTTAACCCACTGCGTTGCACCCTGTCTGACCTTCCTTTTCCTCATCTCCTCCAGGAGAAGGCATCCAGCCCACGCCGAGGGAGCCGGTGGCCTTACCTGGAGGCTATTTTGGTGAAGTACTCATAGGCGTTCTCCTTGGTGGGCTGCAAGGATTTCAGCATGTAGCGAAACTCCGCATCGTACCGCTCATTAATGTCGTCACCGATGATGGCCAGGCGCCTTCCCACCAGGCTCCCAGTGCTGCCCAGAGGGAAGATGGCGTTATGGATGGGTCTGCCTTCCCAGCAAGACCGGTAAGCAGGACCAAGGGGTAGGTCCGTATAGGAGCCTGGCTCAGGATGGGGTTGAGGGACGTGCAGACGGTTGGTATCAGAGTTTTACCTGCCCAGATTCTTCTTGATCTCCTCGATCTCTGGATCCTCGGGCACTTCCTCCCCTTTCTCTTCTCTCTCCTGTTGGTAGCGGTAGAAGGTATAGCTCCGAAACACCTCCTCCGTCTCCTCCGCCACCTGGTCTTCTGAGAGAGAGACAAGCAGAAGAAAAGTCAAGGGAGAAGCTCATCTCCCCTCTTTCCCAAGTTGGAAAGAGACCATTCCTTCATTTTCAGCCTAAGTTTGTGCTGCTTGTATTAACACTGGCCTTTTGCAATAAAACAAAAAGAATCCAACATAAATTAGTCCTCAGAAAACTAATTTTGCAGCCAGCCTTTGTTCTTAGGGGCASAAGCCCACCTTTTGAATCCATTTTTGGCAAGAGACAGCCACAGGACTGTCACAACACAAACCAGATGTTCAAGTGCTTGTGCTTGGCAGCTCTCTCCACATGACAGCACCTCTCAGTAAGGGCATTGCTCAGCACAAACAAGTTCAGGAATCTCAGYTCCAAGCCCAAACTAGAGGCAAAGCTCCGTCTAGCGCTGCCCAYCAACCCTCAGGAAACAATCTTGTTTTTCGATGTCACCAACGATCGTGCCCTTGCATGGCATCAGCAATGACGTGGTGAGCAAAAGTTAAATCGGTCATTTTAGTATAATTCCTTGCCGATTCAATCACACATCACCGGTCTCACATACACCCAGCAGCGGCAAAGCCAGGGCAGGGTTTGCAACTTCTGCACGGGCTGCTGGCAGGAACAGAAAGGAGAGGAGCTTTTGAATAACTCATGAACTGTAGCCCAGAGAGGTGACTCCCCATCCTGCRCTTGAAAGCAGATTAACAGCCAGCAGATAAGTTTGAACTGAGTGCCAGCTCCTGCTCCAGCACACCCACTGCCACCGTGCCAGAGCAGAGACCCAAATCTCCTGCTTTGCTAACAAATTGCACAGCGAGGGGGAGGCTGCAGCCGGGCGGGGGGTGAGCCGGGGCTGTTGTGGGGGGAGGCTGGGGCGGGTTTTGGGTGCCACAGCTTCCTTCCCCTGCTCTCCTAAACAAGCAGGGCTCGGCACGCCAGGTATTCAGGGTTCAGCGGGGGAACGCGCCCAGGCAGTAACGTCACCTGGCCCCGACAGCGCGCGAAAAACAACCCGGCTCTGCAGGAAGCGAGTCAGAAACAACCGGTGCCGACAAGCGCGTGCCCGTCGGCAAACGGCTCGAGGTCGAGACCTGCACGCCTGTCGCCCGTGCCCACGCTGCTCGGGGAAGAGCCAGGGTCTGGACGTGGCCGGGACCTGCCCCCTCCGGAGCAGGGAGCCCCAGCGAGGCGTTTCTGCCTGGAGGTACCATGGTGACCGATACCTTATCACATGCGTTACATTGCTCCGGGGGAAAGTACCCGCTCTGTCACGGGATGTCTTTGATTAGAGCTCGGTTTCGGCTGGCTCGAGAAGCAATCTGGGCTCGAGCACCGGTTCCCAAACAGCTGGCAGCCCAGCTAAGCCACCCCGCACGGCTCGGGAGGAGCTGGCCCTAAGGTCCCRCTAACACGGTTCTTCCCAGTTTCTTTTCTAAGATGCAAAATTTGTAGAGGAAAGAAATGGTACGGACAGATCAGAGCCCTGCTCCTTTGACAGGGTGTCACCGTTCAGGGTGGAGGTTCACAGACATTAAATGAGGCGCAAAGCCCAGGTAGATGAGCTACTTGGGGGAACGTCGGAAGCGCAGGACCCTGCAGACCCGTGGCTTTAGGTGATTGTCCTGCAAGGTGTGCTGGTGACACGCAGCAGCACATCTGCACCAGCAACGCTGTCTAGCACCAGTGCAGCTCACTGCAGCCAACCCAGCTAAAACCCTTTCCCAGCATCCCAGTATATCCACCCGCCAGACTGGCCATGCAGTTCTCTGGCCACTGGAAATTGCATTTCCAATACAAAGATGCTCCTGCCCAAGCAATGTCCCAGGGCTGGGACGTGAGGACCTGGCCTGGTGGACACAGCTGTCCTGGCAACACTGCTCCATAAAACCCTGTATCCAAMACATGCCGCACCGCTCGTCGCGGAGTTTTTTCCGGCTGCTCATGTCTACATGGCCCATGTCGTGCTCCGGGGAGACGGGCCCAGCCCCGGATGGGGTGCGGGGAAGGGAGAGGACCTGTCGTGCAGAGACTCAGGTTACACCGAGTTTGGGCTGGGTAAATAAAGGTGAAGGGAAATGACAAGCCCTGGTTGCTGTGTTTTCAGGGGATTGTTTTTTGTTTTGCAGGAATGGGTTTATTTGGCAGTAAACAACTCCCACCTTATGGAGGAGCCAGCGGAGCCAGTGACCGCTCCACCGAGACACAGAAAACAAAACCGACTGACTCACAGTTTCAGTGAGAGGCAGGGTAAACACACTGCGAGAACAAAAGAGGAAATAAGTGTACCAAAAAAAATCCCTGGTTTTAATTACCCCAGGCGCTATTTTTGGTAACACATGGACAGGCAAACACACATCTTTTTCCCCCAGGTGCCAACCCGCAGGACCCACTGGGACCATCGCTGGGTCTCTTCCACTCAAAAGAGGAAGATCTGGATCGAGATTTGCCTTGTGGACTCCCAGTACCAGCAGCAGAGAGGAGGAGAGCGGTTTGGAGCTCCTCCGGGATCTTTGAGCTCCCTTGGGATCATCGGGGCCGTGTCAGGGGGCTCACGAGCTGCTGTGAACCCCCACACTGCAAGGGAGGACCTGCTCCACTTCTGCCGCACGGAGCAGCGACCCTGCCATCCTCGGTCCCCAGGGCATTCCCAGCATCTAGACCAGACCTACCCCAGCAGCCTCTTGCCTGGATCCACACCGTAGRCAACATTGACCAGACCCCAGCCACTCTCAAACATGCAACATCTGCATTTCTGTGCAAGATCCTTTGTTTCTCACCGTTCCTATCTCCCGGGGAGCAGCTGGGCTACGGTAAAAACTGGCAGGTCTCACCAAAGTTATCCATCAGACCTTGTTACAACTAAACTAAATAGCCCTGCTACAGACTGTAATAATGACAGATGCAACCTGGCAGCATCCCTTTCGAGCTCAGTAACTACTGAGCAGTAGTTACTGAGTACTACTGGCAGTAACTACACGAAGAGGTGCCTCTGTTTGCACAGAGGGAGACATCCAGCCGGGAAACAGCAACTGGCTCCGAAAGGAGAAGACAGCTCCGGGGAACCAAGAATGGTCTCTGGAGATTTCTGCCTCGAGGGGAAGCTTGACTCCACCTCATGGTAGTTGCAATTCAAGCGCGGGATGAGCAGTATCTGCGTTAATGGATTTGGGTTAGCTTCCACCGGGCAAGGCAGCCCCTTGTGAAACCTATTGCCYGTCAATAGCAATGCCAGGATAAAAGGCTGATCAACCTGACGCTGCATCACGCTGGCATCATCCTGCACGGCTTGCACCCGAGAGCAGAGCTTCTAGACAGGGAAATGGAAAACTGCCGCCCCCAGAGGCATCTGCACAGCACAAAGCCCTTCCTCGTATTCTGCTCTTTAGAACAAATATCTTCCCACCCAAAAGAGGAGGAATATTCTCAAACAGCCTCCCTGCAGAGCTAATGGGCAAACACCCTTGGTTTTAAGATAGAAATTAATCTGTCAATAAAGGAGATTCTCTGGTCCAGATTGTGGACTGGATTCAAGAAATCTGCTTTAATTCTTACGTTCAATGGTGTCACACCAACACACCCAGAGTTACTGGCTTGCAGCAGGGGCTGAGGGCTGCAGCAAGGTTTTGCTCTAGTACTTTGCTGCCCAACCTGGCCCATATTTGCTAATCTACTGAACTGCAAAGGGAGGCTGGGGCCACGCTCAGCTCTGGCAATGTATCTCCCTCTGCCCCATCAAGTTTTTCATAAAGGATTTTCTGGGGCATCCTCTGCAGGCCAGAACAAAGGAGTCACAAGGCAATTCCAGAGCAGAGTTATTTCCCAGCACAGCCATCAGAAGGATGACTTTTTCTTTTTTTTCTTTAAAAACGGAAACCACATATTGACGGGAGATGCAGTTCAACGGGAAGTCCAATACTCCGTGTCTATGCTGGAGATAGGAACTGCATGGGCACCAAACAAGGGAAAAGTATGTTTAAATGGTTTTGGTTGCTCTACAGAAGGTATGAGAACCCAGGCTTAAACGGGCAGCTCACGTTTCTCCTACTCATTTTGCAGCTGATCTTGGAGACGAAGGCACAGAGATGCTCACAGATGTATGACTAACGTCCCTAAACAACTATTTATCAGTTCATGACTTGCTTCACATGCAACGTCAAGTCCAGAGCTCAGACAAACAACCAAGGACCAAACCTCACACCTCTCTAGGTATGTTACGGGAGTGTCCAACACACAGATGAGAAAGCCCAGGTAACCTGGGGACGAGACGCTGCAAACTGTGAGTCTGGGTGGCTGGGCTTTCCATGCACAACCCTGACACCTTGGACATCCTTGCAGAGACTTGCATCAAAGCTCTCTCCGTTTCCCTGGTAGTAATAAGTGGATATAGCGATATATCACCTTTCTTCACAAAGTGCTTTGGGATTCCAGCTGACGCGGTCCACACAGGAGCCAAGTGTGACCACGTAAACAATATTTTCATCACACGGACTAGCCTCACTGCGGGGGGCTGAGGTACTTTTGGCATGGTTACCGGCACGTGGCTTGTCCCACAGATCTAAGCCTCGATGGAATTATCCAAACCATTCCAGATGTGCGTACTCTGGCAGCACATCTGRACAGGGAAGCACTGCCACCCTCACGTTACAGATGAGAACTGAAGGAGGGCAAGGTTAATGAGTTACTTTTCTGAAAGTTTCCTGAACTCAGTTCAGCACCGTTGGTGCTGGGCCTCCCACTCCTCCTTCTGCAACGTTTGTTCCCCTTTGCGTGACTCTTCATGAGCTAAGTTGCTCCTCCTCTTCATCACGTACAGCCAGGAGTATGAAGCTCCTCCCTTCGTCTACAATGCCCTAAAACCACCACAAGTGCAAACTGCCACCCAAGCTAGACAGAAGCAGCAGCATCTTGTCCATGCCCTAAGCAATGGCTGGTACAACAAGGGCTCAGGCAAATCCTTGAGCAGCAGATAAATCTCTTCACTCCCTACAGCATCCAAAGATAAACAGAGCAAGCGAGCCCTAAAACCAGGTTTAATACTGTTGATGAAAGCCGCCTTCCATCCCATAATCCCATAGCACGTGTTGGTGGAAGCTGCGCATTTCTGCCTCCRCTGGAGTCCATGAGGCTTCTGCCTAAGAGGCATGCGGGGATCCCACCCCCAAAGTGCAGATGGACCCCCCGGCGTTCTGGGAAGCAGAGGGATGCCAGTACTGCCAGTAAGTGTTTGCGAGCCTACAGGAAGCGTGACTGTGAGACAGTGTGGTTAGAGTTCAGGGCCTGTTCCTCTCACTGGTTTTCACATCAGCATCTCATTGGCCTCAACAGGAAATCAGCATACGTAAACAACTGCTCTTACTTATTTATTTTTGTACCTTGTAGACTTTGATAAGGGTATTTTTTTCTTCCAGTGTATTCATGCAGGATCTAGCATAAATGGTACTCTGAGATGGAGAGGAGTCCAGGCAATATCAGAGTATAAATAACATAATCAGGCCAATAAAACAGCTCTGAGCTGGATCTGAGCTTAAATACATGACCAGTTAGTTATAGCTTCTAATCTCCATTATTGACAGAGCTGCAGTGACTCAGCCTTATTTACAAGTCCACCTGCAAAACAGGTTAAGAAGTCACCCATGTTTAACAGCTTTCTGCGCAGCGGCATTTTATCATTTTGGGATGAAACGGGAGCTGAGGTTTTTCCTGGGTTCCTTTCGGCCCCGTTCCCAGTTTCACCCATTAGTGTGAAACGCAATTACACAGTCTGCTGGGCTCGGCACACACGAGCAACGGACTGAACCGCTTCTGAATGTTGGTGAGCCGCAACTTTTCATCGCTGCTATGCCAAGGCACACCGGAGACCTGATTTCATCCAGCAGCCGATGCAGCAAGACTGAAACCAACTGCCTTAGACCAGGCGCTGCTCAGCAAGGCGCGCTTTTCTGTGTGTTTTAAGCATCAAGCACCATTCGCTCTCCCATTGCTCAGGGAAGGGAAAGTGAATGACACCAGGCACCAGCCGTACATCCTGCAGCCAGCCAGGGCCATCTGCCCCACGCCCCAACCCCCGTGGCACCCCTGCCGCAGCCTGCCCGCACAGCGTACCCCAGGCCACCAGCTCCCTGCGCAATATTTTCTCCGTGCCTTTCGAGCCCCTCTTGCTGTCCACTGCGCTAATCCAATGCCAAGCATCTCCCAAAAGCATTCGGCGTGTGCTCTCCCAGTTCAATTCAGCATAGCTTTACGGAACCGATTTGTTATCCCAGTCTTGCAAAGGGCCCTGGAGGCATGAAAAAAGCATCTTTTCAAAGAAACACAGCAGGGGGAAAAAAAAAAAAAAAAGAAAGAACAGGTTGAAAATGCTTCCTTCCCTGAATATCGCAGCAATCTTTTTACCTGAGTTGAGCTCTTGTGACAGCCTGCGCCCATTGCTTCCCCGGCGTCCGTGGGCCCTCGGTGGGTCACCGTCGTTCCCTGAGGCCATCGCAGAGAGATGCTTGGGAGGATCAGCTTTACCTGGAACGATGAGAGACGGTAAGTGAGCCAGGTTATGAGCAGCCAGCAGGGACACGGGAGCCTTGCAGCCCCTCGCTCCCTCCCACACCTCCCAGGCCAGCCTTCGGAAGCCCCAGGAGCAACGCTGCCTGCTTTTATCTCTGCCAGCGACCTGGCTCCTCCCTTCCCGGCACACTCGCTCCCTGATTCCTGGCCACACCAAGTCCCTCGGCTAGATTTCTCCTCTCTTCCTGACTCTTCTCAGGAACGTGTTTGCAGACAGTCGTATGCCAGAAGAGGAAAGCCACCCAACCCCCTACCCCACTTCACCACCTCCCCAGCCTCGCTGGGAACCTGCCGGCTATCCTCCGACCCGCTCAGAAGTGCCACGGGCTGCACCCGCTCTTACTCAGCCCAGGCAACAGCAGCATCTGCAGGGGCTTCACGCTGGGATGAAAGCAAAAATCACAGCACAAAGGGGTCTACGACTCCCCGGCTGCACCTGGAGAACGTGTCTGGGAGCTGAGCTGTGGGGCTCCGCTGCTGCCCGAAATGCTGCTGCCGCGACGGCTCAGAGCGCGGCAAGAGCAAACCAAGCCGCGACCASGGCGAGCTGCCGCGGCTCCTGCGCCGAGCTGCAGCGACGGTGCCGATTTCTACGACTTGTTTTCCACAACTTCTACAAGAGATGAGGTCTCTGTTTTCCTAAATCCAAAGGCTCTAATTCCCCTGGTTCTTTATGTCTTCCGAGCTCCTCTCGGAATAAGAAAATTAAATGAGAACCAATGCACAGCTCGTACTGCTCCTGAACTTCATGGGTATCCTAAACACAGACCTGTAGTTTAGGGCTCATSGCAGCACCCTTACCCCTCTGCTCGTCACACTGACCTCACCCTCTGGCTTTTGCAGAGAAGGAAACGGGGCCGTGCAGTTAGAGAGAGATCACTGCAGCTCCCAGCCTGTTGTTTGGCATGCCAGTACATGTTCCCAGGCCAGACTTCTAGAGGGCTAAACTGGTGGGTTTTCTGATTTGCACCAGGTCTAAATTCATGAAGACACATCAACACCCAGAAGTTTAAATTGTATCCTGGGCAAAAGTTTTTAAAAGCTCTGGTTATGGATAAATAACCACGTGTGTCAAGATTGGAAGTGCAACACGTGGTCTGAGCTTACAACTTCACACTGAAGATTATTCAGAAGAAAAAATAAATTGAGACCATAAGCAGTAATGTGAAGTACAGCCTGCAGTCAAGGTGGGGACGGGGGGCTGGAAATGCAAAGCTTATCAGCCTGGGTTAGAAAGCCGTCGTGTATTTGCATAGCTGCATTCAGGGAGCCTGAGTGTAGTGACACACAGATGGAGATGCTGTTTTTTCCTATGTGCCTCCGAGGACAGGATTTCCCTTTTCCTCCCCAACCTCAAACATCCCCATCCACGGAAAAGCTGAAATGCGATGAGGATCAGCAGTTGGGACCGAGGGTAAGGAGGGAGGAGAGCTGGCTCCCACTTGCCCAGATCAGCAGAGACCCGGGCTCCGGAGCTGCTCCTCTCCTTGCTCTTCTCTGCTCTGGGACGCGGTGGACACAGCTCAGGGAGTGCTTGGAGTGGATGAACGTGCCCCCGTCAAACCCTCCGGTGCTCCCTCCGCTGCCATCCCCAGCCCCTCCTTGGGTGCTTGGCCAGGCTACAGCTGCAGCCCCCCTTGCATAGGAAGGCCTCTGTGCCTTTCGAGGGGAAGCAAGACCAGACTCAGAGCAGCTCTCTGGAGTTCGTGGGTAAGCAAAGCAGTATGAATTTCTACCGTACTTCGTGCTGCCACAACCCGAGGCTGTACTGAGCGCTGGGGAGGATGTGGATGCATCCAGCCAGAGTTCAGCTGCCTCTGGAGCTTTTACAGTTTGGTCTATAGGTGCAACTGGCTGCGTTTCACATYAACCCACTGCCTCTGTCCCAGCCCTCAGCCACGAAGAACAGGGAATTTCTGATGCAGACCTGGCTGCTCAGGATGAAGGATGGCCGGTGAGCACTGGAGCCCGGTGCCCCAGAACCAGCTGCCTCACGTGATTTTTCACGTTTGCTGCCTGGCAAACCCTTAGGAAGCAGCAGGCTGCGACTGYGGCTGTCGTTTAAGAGGAACTTTCATTTTCAGTTTCCTTCTCAATATAGTTTCTTGCAGCCCTTTTTTCTCTTGCAACATRGGACACCGCAGCCCTTTTGCACACAGGCACATCTGGGACCGGCAGCTACGTCCCCGTCAGCACGCTGCCGGCCCCCAGCCTGCTCCCCGGGGAGCACCCTAAACTCCCGCTCCTGCAAACCAAGTGAACGCCCAAGGTAGCTCACTGCCAGTCTCTGCTGGGGGTCAAAGTGCCTCAGACCATCCTCTCCAGTATCAAGAGTGCTGCTTCCCAGCCCAAAGCCCCTTTGATTTGCCCTGTTCCCCACATGAGAATACCGTGCTGGAAGAGAGCAGGGAGGGGTGTGAAGGAGGATATGACACCCACCTACTTAAAGACAGCCCAAGGCTGCAGAAAATGAGGGCTCTCCAAGACTTGAGACAGGGCTCAAGAGAGGGTTTGGGGGAAGCTACAGGTTACTGGGAGCAGTGTCTGACTCCCAGCAGCTGTTAGAAGATTCAGCTCCACCCTGACTTTTTGCTCTTGTAGGAGGCCGCAAAGTGTTAAAAGCAGCAGACAGCACCTAGGATGTGGATTTAGCAACACCTCCAAGATGGCACAGGAATCTTATCTTTATTAACGAGCACATGCCATGCAAAGAATCAGCCTTCCTGGAACCTGCCAGGCTTCCCTAATAAAAAAAAGACCTTTGCCTCAACTGTTTCTCATTTCATCTCCTTTGCTTAAAGGTCTCTGACACATTTCCTGTGTGCCTTCGTGACACACTCACCACTTCTCCCAACCTTTTTCCAAAGGAAAGTGCCTGGGTGCAGGGAGATGGTGGGACTGGCCCAGAGAGAGAGGCAGAATTGCAAGCTGCAGGAAGGGAGAGGATCTGCAGGAGCTGCCATAATCCCTATGAACAAGCCCGGCTATGGGGCTCTGAAGCCACCCCCCGGCCTGTTATGAAGATCCTGTTCCAGGAAATGCATGGAGCATCCTCTGGGACGAGCATTTCACAGGTCTGGCCCTGGGCCTGTGCACGGGATTGATTCCATCATGCGGCGTGCAGGGCAGCTAACCCTCTCCAGGACAGAGATCCCGCAGGACTCCTGTGCCCTGCTGCCATCCCTGCGTGGATAGCGCAGAATCAGCCCCGCTCCTCCCAGCCTGGCCTGGAAGAGCAAACAGGTGAGTTTGCCCAGTTTGGTGTTTACCCACCCAGCACGGCACCAGGGTCCAACTGGCCCACGAGCCCCAGCAGATGCAGACATTGCAGCCAGGGTCCCCCCACAACCCCCTGCACCCACGTCCCGGAGGACCCCGGCGCTGCTGGGCGCGAAGCTGTGCCGGCAGCGGTGCAAAAAGCCTGCAAAGCCACACATGCCGTGCCGGTGTCCGAGGCCACAGCCCAGAGCGGGGTGAAACGGATGTCACCCCAGTCCTCAGCGTGGCACAACGCTGCCCACCGACAGCTCACACAATCCTCTCTGCCCTGAACCCCGACGCTGAGCGCTGGCACGGGGATGCCGGGTGCAGCTGCCACCACTGCGGCCTCGCAAGGGGGGGGGGGGAAAAACCCCAGCTGGAGAAAATATTATTAAAAAAGGCAATATTCCCTCTTTGGGGGCAACGATCAGCTGCGAGCGAGACCTTTCAGCCCTGGCCCGGCTATGGCACACACTGGAGTGCTGCTTGCTGAGGTACCCCTGCGTACTTTAACCTTGTTCACCGGGCGGTGCAGGATGAGGCCCTGCGGCTCTACCCACCCCTCCCGCCTTGCCGGCCCCCCCCGGAGCCCGCCGGCACCCCGGGGCTCCCGGTGCATCCCTCCCCCGGCTCACGGCAGCCCCGGCACCGCCCGGCCGGGCCCGGTGAATAAAGATAACTCATGCTGGGGGAGGCTGGGGGGGGGGGGGGGGAGGGTCCCCCCACTACTCACCGCGTCCCGGCAGGGACCAGGCGGGCCGGGGTATCCCGGGGAGCTAAGGCATCCCGGCGGGGAGCTGCCCCATCCCCGCCGCCTCCTTTCCTGCCTCCTCCCCGGAGCGCAGCGGCGCGACGCGGGGGAAGGAAGCGAGCAGGGCCGCGGAGGAGGAGGGAAAAGCAGAAGAGAGAGAGGAAAAAAAAAAAAAGAAAAAAAAATAGAAACCCAACCCCAGACCATAGATGCAGACGCAGAGCCGGGCAGGGCTCAGCTCCCTCTAGAGGCACCTTCCCCGGCCGGAGCGTGGGAAAGCGGCTGCGGGGCCGCTCTGTGCAGCGCCGAGCACCGCGGTGGCAGGGGGCAGCGGGGCTCCTCGGGGGGGGCTCGGGGGGTTGGGGGTGAAAGCCGGGGCATCGCCTGGCTGCGGGACACTGTGCAGCGCAGGGGGTTTTGCTAGGAGCGGGGGTTGCTGTCTGCAGCACATCTCATCCCGGCACCCTGCTTGCCACGATTCCCCGGGAGTCTTCGGCTTCTCCGTGGGTTCTCCAGTGATTTTTCTGAGCTTTTTGTTAAGGCTGCGGCACCTTAGCGTGATCGGTTTGCCCTCTGTTTGGTTCCCCAGCAGGTAGGGCCAGGAGCCCTGTTAAAGTCATTATTAGAGCATTTCTGGCTTCTAGAAGGAAACCTCTGGGTTGATCTACCAGAAAAAAAAGTCGGTGGTGGCAGAGGTGGTTCACACCAAATTTGAAATCCACTGAGATGAGGAAAAATCACAGTGGCTGTAGGAAAGGGCATGATTCACCCTGGAGAGCAAGATAGCTTCGCTGGAGGTGGCTTTTCGGCTCAGCAAGCTGCCCCAACTGCTTTTCCTCCCCTGGCTCCTTGGGAGACTGCCAGGGACTTCACTGTTGGTGCGGAAAAATGCCAGATAAGCAGAGGTTTGGGGCCAGTATAAATGCCTGACTGCTAATTATCAAATTACCTGTCTGTCCAATGGTAGGAGCACTGTTCATGCCCTGGGACGACACGCCCTGTGGGATGCTCTCTGCCCCAGAGTCCAACAGAGAGGTTTTTGAATCCTTGACTTCTTGGCTGAACTTTGCCGGGGAAAATGGGCCCCTGGCTGCAGAGAGCCCTGCTCTGGCTCCGGAGATGCCCTCTCCCCTTGGAGGTRCGGGCTGCTGGGGACGTGGGCTTGGCAGACCTTTCTGAGGGTGGTAGCTGCRTCGACACGGGTGAAAAGCAGGTTGTGGAGGGTGAAGCAAAGGATGCCCGCAGTGACTGCRGGGGCCAGGGGCCGGGAGAGATGTGCCCTCGCCAGAGATGGCTTTAGGTGGGGTAAGACTAATCTTGGAGCAGAGGAAGGTGACGAATCAGCTAATGGGGACTGTCCTCATCAACCTGGTAGCAAGGGGTCTGCCTTCTTCCCAGCGTGTGCTTGCAGAGAAATCCATGGTCCTGGGGGGGCTCGAGCTCCCATCACCAACCTTAATTCTGCACCGAGCCTTAGTGATGAGTTTGAGTTTTGGTGGTGAATGTAGCAATGGTGGCTCTTTGGGTCTGAATGTAACCTCTGGGTTACCCCAGTGCCCCTGCTGATCTGTGCTGGTGGCTGTTCTTGTGCCTAGCCAGTGTGATGTGTGCCCAGGTTTTAGGCTGAATACCGGCACAGGCTCAGCAGGATGTGCTGACTGCTGCAGGATGAATCCTGTGCTTTTCTCCACCACATTACATCAATCTGGGCTGTTGCTGAGTCTCACCACCACTTCAGATTTAGCATCCCTTAGTATTACCTCATTAGGCGGCACCGTTGGTGAGAACTTTTGCAAAACYGAATCTCATCTAAAATCCGTCTTCCTTTTTGCAAACCAGTTCTCTGCCACCTCAAATACATTGCATAATACCTCCGTGGCACGGCTGTAGAAAATCAGCTGGGAAAGTGGTACTGGGTGAGCATCAGGTGTATGATATTCATAGCTGCTTCTAATCACATTGAGCAGCAAAAGTTGTGGAAAATAAGCTGTGCAGGAGGCTTGGACAACTCCTCTGTGTCCACAGCAAGTACAGGAGGGAGCTTGTGGGGCTGAGCCGTGGGTGGGCAGCAGGGACACGTATTGCRATGTGTCTGCAAATGGCTGCTGGAGAGTGTTAAAGACAGGGGAGATATCAGGGGTAAARGCAAATTAACTTGAAAGCACCAGCTCTGTTATGGGAATGGCCCATATGGACATCAAGAAATGATGGTGGCAAGCAAGTATTGAGGTGATCATCTGATGAGTGGTCTAAATCCTGCGTGTATCTCTGCTGGTGCAGAAATGGCCTGCCTTGCTATTGCAGTGGTTTTAAGATGTTGAGGGAATAGGGAAGAAATTCCCAGCCGGCTGTGCCGCAGTGGCCTTGCGATCACTGATGCTGTTGTGAAATGTTCCCCGCTTCCACCGGCAGCCCCTTTTGCYGGTGTAAATAAAGAGATATATTTGCTGGTGTAAATAAGAGATGCGCAGCAGCCACAGAGAAGGAGCTCTGGTTTCAGGATTCACATGGCATTTTAGGATGTGGTTTCACCAATTGGTGTAGTCTAAATCTCTGCTGCTGCTGGGAAGGGGGCTGCACTCAGCTGTGCATCCCCAGCCCTCCTCTCGTGCCAACAAGAACAAGGGGCTGACGTGAAAAACACACTTTTTGCGGTGAGGAGGGCTGCGGTCTGTGCTTCGCAGGAGCCGTGCCCTGCGCTGGCCGCCCGAACCCGGTGATGGCAGAGGAAAGGAAACAGGAGGGTGCAGCTGGAGGGTGGGTGAATCTCAGTTTCAACCAGTCATGATGACATGGCAGTTTTAGATGAGTCTTTTGGGGGAAAAAAAAAAAACCCTTCTTGCAGCCAGCAGCTTGTGGACTAGCTGAGCCAAGGATGAGCAGACACTGCCAGAGCCAGCCAGAAGAAACTCCTAGCGCAGAAGCAAAGCTGAACTCCTACCAGTGTGCCTCCGCGAGGGACACGTTACATCAGCAAGAGCAGCTTTATGCCGGTGTTACTGCAGCTACAGCATGGCTCTGTCGAGCACAGGAACATTGCGGGGAAAATTATGCCCCTGCCTGAGACTGTGGACCTAGGAAAATGGCCATTAGAAATGTGCCTGAGTTTGGGAAACGGGTCCTTGAAGTTTGCTGCTGTTTCGGTTCCTGCCATTATTGTCATGAATGATTGCATTGTGACGGCAAACGCAGATGCTGCTTTTAAAAGCTGTTTGCTCTGCTGCTGCCCGCAGAAGTAATCATTTTTTATCTTTCTCTCCTTGGCCACGGTACTGTGCTTCTGGAGGACTTCTTCTGTGTTTTCAT
Organism: Oceanodroma leucorhoa; assembly: GCA_030449065.1. Classification (NCBI taxonomy): domain Eukaryota; kingdom Metazoa; phylum Chordata; class Aves; order Procellariiformes; genus Oceanodroma; species Oceanodroma leucorhoa. The sequence continues at coordinate 4,271,824 of JASVER010000067.1, forward strand.
GAGCCTTCCCCCTTCCTCCCACCCTCCCTTGCTGGTGTGAAAATTCAGGGCTAGGTCAAACCAGGCAGAGGTGCGGATGCTGCAAGAATGAGTCGCTGTGGGTAGAAGGGAGGTTTCGCCTTTTGGGGCTCCTCTTCTCCCCCAGCCCTGGGTTGTGCTTGGTCTGTCTCCCCCTCCCAGCCCTGGGTTGTGCATCCTTTGCCCCCCCTGGGTACCATCTTGCCCACCCCCAGCCTTGTTTCAGACCCCTGTCACTGCCTCAGTGCCGCAGCTCTGGGTTCCGGGCGGTTTGGGGCCGTTTGATTCAAATCCAGTTCTGAGCCGTTGAGCCACCAGCCGACCCCGCRGCCCCGCTCCCAGCACCGATGGACRCCCCGACGGCTGCCSGGGCTCCCGGCCGTCCCTCCCTGCTCCAGCTCCTCAGGAGTTTCTCTGGGCTCCTGCGAAGCATCTGGGGGACACGGGAACCCAGAGCGGAGGGGCAAGAGCTGGGGGCCGTTGGGGGCAGCAGCAGCCACCCAGGAGAACTGGCAKGCCAGCGGCACCCATGCTGGGAGCCCTGGGAGGGGGCCGAGGGGGATGCTGAGGAGGAGAGCACGGAGCCGCTGCTGGGGGGGCTGGGGGGGCTCAGCCTTGCCGGCTCCCTGGGGAGCAGCACAAGCAGAAGCTGCCTGTCACTGAGCACCGGTGACGTGGAGCTGGAGGTGGCCGGGGATGTGGTGGACACTCCTGCCGGCAGCCCAGCCCGGCAGCGTGCAGGCAGCGGGGTGGCCAGCGAGGAGGGGACAGCCATGCCAGAAGCTTTCGGTGACAAAGCTCTGGAGACGTAAGCCTCGGGGTGGGGGGTGACGTGGGGCCAAAGGCCCGGCTTGCTTCAGTGTCCCTATCGAGGGAGCACGTCCGCATAGACGCGGATGCCCCAGAGGGATAGGCAGAAGCCTGCTTGGCTGCATCAGTCTTGTCAGATCCCAAGCAGCCAGTGTTTTGCAGAAAGCTGCTCGTTTGGACTTTATAAACAGCTGCTCATCTGGATTTTATAAAACCCAGTTTTCCCCTTACTTCCTTAAAACATTGAAATGAGCCCAGTGTTTCCAGTAAAGCTGCAGTTGGCTTCCAGAGCCCACACAGCTTCGGGGCATCCTGCATCCCCAGCAGGCAGGCTCCGTTCCCACCGCTGCCTGTGCTGCTCTTACCYCCCCAAAGGTCCCCAGGCGGCTCCGTATGGACCGTGGCACCCATCAGAAACCCGAGGTACGGCCCTCTGCTGTCCTTGGCCTCTCTAGGCTGCTGACCAGGGATGCAACCAGATCCAGCTGTGTTAGTGTTGCTGCTGGAGGGTCAGAAATTGCCATGCTGGTCCTGCTGGCCTTTGAACACACGTAACTGTGCTTTGTCTCCAGGGATGGGCTCCTTCAAGGTCTGGGTGCTGATGGTGAAGATGTTACCTGTGGTGCAAGCTCCAAGCCGATGTTTTCTGTAGACTTTGATGCTGAATGGGAGAAAGAGCAGCTCCTGAAAGGTGAGAGGGTGGCTCAGAGGGAAAGGAAATCCCCCGCCTCATCCCTGAGGACTTGAGGGCTGCCTGGGGCAGCTGGTTGGTGGGAGAAGTCCCGAGGAATGACTGGTAGCCCTTCTCCGAGCCTGTATGCTGCTTTCTGAGCATGAGCCTTGGGGCTAGTGCTGCACGCTGTCTGCTGGCTAAATGTTGGCATCAAACTGCGTGTTGGAGAAGACCAAGCAGGGGGACTGCCGAGGCAGGCAGATCACTGGGGAGAGTACCCGAGGGCCAGGGCAGAGAGCACTGAAAATTGCCCAGGGGATGCGAGGGGCTGGGGCACTTCAGCCTGTTGCCCACGGAATTCAGTGCCCAGCGTGCCTGGCAMTACGTCCATTTGCTTTGCTGGTACTAGGGGATCTGGACCTGGCATGATGCCTTCATTCAGACACTCCACTGGGGGCACGTTTGATTGCTGTGCCAAGGACCACATGCAGGAAGGGAGGTGAGAGCTCTGGGGAGTCACTGTTTTCTTTGGGCTTTTTTTAAACAGCAGATGAGGGCGCAGGATCCCCGAAAGCGGAGCTGTCCCAGTGGAACAGGCTCTTCGACATGCACAGACGTCGACAGACTTCACATAAGGTTGGTGAAAGGACATGGAGCATGGGGCTAAGGCGGTGATCACTCCGGAGAAGGATCTACATGCAGGCAGATCTAAGTGCCCTCAGGCCTTGGAAAAGGCATAGGCATAGATTAGCGTGGGGGATGCTAAAACTCCKCCCTGGCACTGCCAAGGCACCACCRCRTCAGAGGCTGTGGGYTTTCAGGGGTGTCTTTGAAGTTCTTCTGTACCTCCGTGGTCCTTTCCAGCTGACCAGGGAATGGTCTCAGGATGCTGCTGGTCAGTGATGGGCAATACATGGTATTGGGACGTTTGCTGAGATGGGATGGATGGGAGTGAAATAGGGATGGTGGCAAGAGACGGGTCTTTGGGATTCCCTTCCTGATCTTCTTACAGACGCCCACTGCGACTACGTTTTTTTAATTGGGGTAACTGGTTACCCAGCAGCCCTGGAACAAGCTGTATGTGCAAAATTATCTTGCCGTCCCTAACAATCCCATTGTAAGAGCTCTTGGATCTCTCTAACACATCGATCCAAAGTAGAACAAGAGATGCKCCTGCAGAGTAGGTCTTCATCTGAGATGAGGGTCAGGTCAGGGATGCTGGTGATTTCCCCAAGACAGCCTGAGCAAGCCCAGAGGAGGCCACGGATGGAGCAGGATGGGCGTCTCCAATCCAGACAACATAAACAGGGCAAGTTTGCAGCAGAGAAACAAATCTGCAGCAGAACAGAGACTCCGGCTGCTCGGTCAGGGCTCTGAGAGGCGCTGAAAAAGATGCAGGACCTGGTAGAGCTGCAGGGAGCAGCTGGGGTGGCGGACAGGTTGGTTGTTTAATAAAGCCGTTCTGCTGGAACGTGGGTGTGGGGTGCGAATGGTGCAGCATGTAGATATAAGACAAATTAGGCCCCTCTCTGCTGGATGGTGCAGCGCATTAAATCGTCTCTTTGAGAAATGGTCAATATTTTGTTCCAGACAGCGAAGAGGGACTCCAGGGCAGTGCTTTCACAGTAGCCTCGGGGAGCTGCCTGAAACTGTTAAAAAGTTGGTTTTTTAATACATTTCCTTTCTATAYGGCATAACCATGCTACAGATCCTGMCACTGCCTGGCAAAATATGAGAGACAAGAGCCAAGTTAACAGTTAGGGCATGGGAGCCTGGAGACCAGATGTCTGCTGGGTTTTGTTGCTCACTCCCTACGTGACCCAGGGCCAACCTTTTCCCTTGCTTSCCTCAGTTTCCCATCTGTGCCAGAAGACATCTACTCAATTGCGTGAAGCGCTCGGAGATCTCTGGATGATAGATTGGCATGGCAGGGGTCGGGGTGGAAGAAGAGGTAGAGGTTTTTTTCAAGATCAGCTACTGGAATTAGCGTTACATCAGAATCAAGCTGTTGTACAGAGTCATTTTGTCAACTTTGTCGTCATCTTTTTTTTTTTCTGCTGCAGCCTCATGCCGCGGGAAGCTTGATGGAGCTGGAAAGCAAAGAGAAACCTCTTTTGAATGMGGCTGCTAAGAGACCTACAACACCGGTTCTCCCCCTCCTGCCTTCAAAACCCTCTGATGTGGTCCTGGTGGAGAGGTGAGCTCCTCCACTCCCTCCTGCCAAGGATGGGAGCAGAACCCCCCCGCTGCCTCCCCCCAGCCCTTCAGCAGAGCTGCGGGAACCTGCCGGGGAGAGAAGTTTCCTCGGAGCACCAGGTGGCACTCTCCGACTTCCAACCGAGCTGAGCCGAGCCGGGCTAACCCAGCTGGGTGACACAGACACCCGTGGGTGTGTGCGGGGCCACCCTGGCTCCCTGCCCCGCGCCTGGCTCCGGGCTGCGGAGAGCAGGGGACAGTGGGGACAGGAGGATGGGGTGCCTCGAGGGACCATCCCTGCACGGCCAAAGAGGTTTTCCATCAACCTACAGGTTTGGTCACCCCACGCAGGGTGGGTGTCGCAGGAGTGGGCGGGCTCGCCTCCTGCAAACCCTTGGCAAAACCAGGGCTCCCACCCCTGCCCCAAGGCTGCCGGAGCGTGGGTGCCCGGGGGTTGCGCGGTCCGGCTGTGAGCCCCGGCCGCGGTGCTGGCAGCCTGTGCGTGCTGCCCGCGGCTCGGTCCGGCTCGCCGCAGCGTTGCTTAACCGYCTGGAGGATGTGACTAAGGGAAAGTTGCTCTCTGCCCCCCTTGCTGCTCTGGAGCAGGGCCACCCCGCTGCTCCCCGGTACGAGGGAGCTGGTCCAGCTCRCCTGGCTCCGCGGCACCCAGCTCAGCGGGGTGTGACGGCTCTYCAGGGATGCTGGGAGACAGAGAGCGATCGCAGCTGTCAAAGGGAACAGCAAAACCCCTGTCGTTCATCACGTTTTATCCACAGAGTTTCCTCCTGGTTCCCTTTGGGCTTGCTGGGGGAGGCAAGGCGCCTTTCCCAGCTGGGCAGGGTGGGAGGATGCAGATGGGGGCAGYGCCAAGCGCCCGGGGGCCGAGGTCGGAGCTGCGGTGCCCCAGCTCCCCGCAGAGCGCAGCCGCCCTGCCGTGACCACGGGTGTCTCCACGCCGGGTTTATCACGGCTGTGCTGTCTCTGGGCTCCGGATGAAGACAGAATATGAGGCTCCAGGCAAAGCGCTTCTCACMTGCACCAGATTTATCCAATTGATTAAAAAAAACCAACAGATCCAGGCCTTGTTCCTATAATAGCTATTGGAGCACGTTGGACGTTAATCAAACCGTCTGTTTGCCGTGTCCAGACAAGCCAGCGTAAGCCAGCTTGTGTTTTTCAGGCATTGGAAGAGCTGTCAAGATATAATCTGTTTAGGACAAAATAACTTATAAATACACCTTCTGATAGTCTGTTGCATAAATATGGGAAGAGAGGGGGGTTTTCTGCGACTTCAAGTATCTGTCAGAGGGCTGATAAATCTGTGGGGGAGCTGAGTGTCATCTTATGGGCTCCCAGCAAGAGGGGAGGGAAGGGACTCCCAGACCTTCCTCCTTTTCACCTTTGTCCCCAGCACAGAACAGTTCTATCCAGACCATTCCCTCCAACTTCGCCCACTGGATTTGAAATATTTCAAATAACAGAGCTCCTTCCCTCTGGGAGGCACACCATGCTCTCCCGGGTATTTTTCCTCATCAGGTAAGAAAGCTAACCCATCACGWCCGGGGTGTGAGTCTGAAGCACGGGGCTCCTGCGAGCACCCTGAGAAGACTCTCAGATCCTTGGCATGTCAGCACAGAGGGTGCTCAAGCGTGGCGGCAGACCTCTCTGTAGGCAAGAACCTTTGGACAACCTGCTTATAAGGTCCTGCAGGTCTGCGCTGGTGTGGCCAAGCAGTCAGCGTCTGGGGTCGATTCCTGGCTGTGAGGACACGTTGAGAGYGTTATTCCAATTTGCTGTAGTACTCAGTGTGTCTCCCTGACATATTTCTTTCTCTAACCAAGGTTTTCTGAAGACAGAGCAGGAGAAACCGTTGGCTGCTTTGGGAGAAGCTGGGTACAGCTGGGAGCAAGTGGAGCAGGAACCCCTGGAAAAGGCTGAGGTCAGTCTAAAAAAGAAAAACGCCATCAGTGCACTGACCTGGGACGTCCTCTTCGTGCCATGTGCCACCACGGTGCTCTGTGGCCACAGCTGTATTTCTATCTCCTCCACCAAGCCATTGTGGGACCACGGGCAAGGCTCTTTGGCCAATATGCTTAAAATTACATAGTCTCAGGTCCATAAATCCATTTTAGAAAAGCTGGTGGCTTTTGCAGAAAACACCAGCGTGTTTTAGTGAGGTTATTTATTAAATGAGCCCAGTTTTAAGTCTCCCCTTTGAGAAGACWGGCTCTGCACTCCCTGCCTCAGTTTCCCCTTTCATACAGGAGTTTGCATACCAACTCCTCCCCTCCAAAGCACCTCCTGGATCAATGCCATGTTTCTAAACGCCTCTGAAATCTGGGCTGACGAGGGCTCCGGGCAGCACCAGACAAGTGGCTACGGAAACCCTCCGTCCCCGCGTGGAGGAAACGCGGGGAGTTTCCAAGCCTGGCTCCGTGAAGGCAGATCCGCGCGCTGGTTATCGCTCCTCGCTGGTGTGAGCTGAGGGCAGCCGAACGCCAGCACGCTCCTCCCGAAGGCAGGGACAGCCCGGGAGAGAGGAAAAAGCGACTTCCTYCGCTCCAGGCACAGGAAGAGCATGTCTGGGAGGTGGGAAAGGGGGTGCTGGGGGGGGGCTGCCTGCCCTCGCTGCCCACCGGGCACGTGTGCCTTGGGGTCACTTTGCAGCATCCCACCTTCTCCCTCGTGCAAAGCCCAGGTGTGTTGTCTTGAGTAGCTGCAACAGGGGAGTTGGGAAACTCCAAAATACTGTTGGAAAATGGAGCGTGGAGGCGGTTTCTTTGTCTCACGCCGTGTGGGCCAGGAGTTTTACCGGGTTGTTTGCTTGGTTATTTTTTTTTTTTCTTTCCTTCCGTGCTCAGCTCTCTCTGCAGCCACCTCGCTCTGCAGTGTGTGGGCAGGCGCAGACTTTGAGCATTTAGGAAAGCACCCAGAGTTTAACGGGGATGCTTCTCTGTCTGAACCCATCTGCCCCGAGCTCCAGCGCCCGGGTCTGATCCCGAGAGCCTGCACASTAGCTCCTTTCAGTCTCTGCGGGGGTGTCGGCAAACAGATGCCGATTCACAAGCASAGTCTTCACAGGCAGATGAAGGCAGGGGCACGCCTGGCACGGCTCCCGGAGCCGCAGCCGGCGGGGAGTCGCTGGTGTCCAGCTTCTCCGAGGCAGTAAATGGGGCTGGAGGCTGGAGGGGTGCAAGCAGCCGGGTGCCAGTGGGGTGCTGGAGCAGCCTTGTTTCATGCTAGTGGTTGCAACGTGCCGGCATGGGTCCAGCTCTCGTAGCTAGAGACGCTGGAGGTGCCCAGAGCCCCGTGCCCCAGGGCCCTGCGCTGCCCAGCGGCTGCAGGTGACGGAAGGAAAGGGCCCGTTTTGGGAAGGAAAGGGCCCGTTTTGGGGCATGGGGCCGCCCCAGGAGCCCCATCAGGTGGTGGGGACTGCGCTGGCCGCTTCAGTCCCTGAGGTGCATCCTTTTCCCTCCCTAGATCCAGCTCCTGGGAGAGGTGGGGAGCAGCCCCCGATGGACCCCCCCGCATCAGCAGCCCTCCYGGCGGAGAGATCGACGCTTCCTCTTTGCTCCCAGCCCCGGTATCCGCCAGGCTTTGGCCTGTCCCAAATTGCTCCTCGGCTCCAGCTTTTTCCCCTTCTTTCCCCTATGTTTCTCTTTAATGAACATACCATGTTTCCCTTTTTGCTTTCTCCTTTCGTGTTCCTTSGGAAGGACCCATGAGTCTCACCCCAGTGGCTGGCATGGCCTGGCTTTGGTTGGAAATTTTTTTTTTTTTTTTTCAGATTAAGCATTTAGTGTGAATAAATTATTTATTCTCACTTCTCCCTCTGATTATTCACTTTCCCTTATTAAATAGTTCTGTGTTGAGTTACTTTTTCTCCTTTCCCAACCCTTCCACCCTCCAGGTTTTTCATGTTTTCCACATCAGTTATTCTCTGTGGCTTTTAAGGTTTTTATTTATTAATTTGGGGGTAAGAAGAGACACGTCTCTGCCTCTGTTCCTCACCTACCGCAAAAGGAGCGGTGAGATCACCGTGGCCAGCCGTGGTCTCCGTCCCCTGGAGCTGAAAGGCAAAGCCAACCTCTTGTAGGGGTATCGGAGAGGGGYCGGGGGGTCCTGTCCCCATGGGGTAGAGAAGTTCCCCCCTGCCCCTTCATTTTCCCTTGGGTGCATGGGAGGAGATGTCCCATCCCTGCATCCTCACCTCGACCCATCCCCTGCCTCCGCCCCGAGCCGCTCGCCAGCGCCGGGCACTCGAACCACTGACCTCGGCAGCGGTTCCCAGCCCCGAGCGGCTCATTCACGGCCGGGCCGGAGGAGCTGCTGGCAGCCCGGCTCCTGCTAATCTGGGAATTGTATGCCAGGAAGCACACACCCAGCCGACCTGCCCGAGACAAAGCCTGCAGTGTACGCACCAGCTCTCCCCAGGCGTTCCTCTGCGCAGCTCGGGGCTATTTCTGAGCGGTCCCCAGCGCGCGAGGCCTCGCTGGGTCCCTCCCCGGACTTTCCCAAGGGTCGGGCACCTGCTTTGGCTGCAGCACCGGAGCTCGGTCCTCCCGCGATAGGACAGGGCTCCCGGCCTGGCRCGGCATGAGATGCTCTCACAGCCATCTCATGCTCCCATCGGTTTCTGGGGCACATCATAAAATGGGGCTGTAGGATCTAAACTCTGCTGGCTAAYCTGAAACCATGGCTGTGAAAGAGGTAACTCTCTCCCTGATCATCTCTGGGGTGTTTACTCTGGACCCTCTCAATGGCAAATTAGCCACAGCCATCGTTGCTTTCTTGCTAGATTGGTTTAACAGATCTGTCCTGGCAATAGACGCTTCCCATGTTGCCTTCCTGGGTACCAAAATCTCTGTCCTTGACACATTCATAGAAGCTTTGAGCTCCAAATAGACTTGACTTCTGCGTAAAACCGTCTGAGATTTCCCGAAGAAAAACGCTATATAAAATGTAGGTATTATTAGCAATCTCCCTCTGCCAGGTCATAAGTCAAACACCAGCACGAGGAGGTGTTAGGAGGAAGGGTTTGCCTTGGCTGAGTCATTTCATAGCAGCTTGGTTCAGGGTTATGTGCACCTCTTTGGGAAGCAGCTGGTGTCATCTGCTAAATTAGGTCTGGCAGAGGCAGCAAGTCATTTCCACAGCATCCCTGGTCAGCACGGTCCTTGTCCCTGCGCTGTTCCCACTGTGTAGGTGGGAAGTGGAGCTGCCTACGCTGAGCTGTCCTTGGSGATGTGCGGGGCAGGCTGGTGGAAATGAGCTCGGTGAGTTATTCTGCTCTACCCTTTGAGGGCAGAGTCGGGCCCGTTGCCTTGACAAGAAGCTGCACGTTCACGTGATGCTCCCACATCCTGCTCGATGTATTTTAAGGCTGTTTACAAACACCGATGTGGTGCTAGAGCAAGCGAGGCTGCTCACAAACCGTGTGAGATAGAAAAACCTCTGCAAACCTCGTTGTCTTCCCATGTGCTGATAGAAGATGATGATCCAGTGCTGGAGYGCTCCAACTGCTGCGGCTTTTCCAGCTGCGGAGATGGATGTGCCAGTGGGACCGCTCCGGCACTGGGAGGCTCAATCCAATTCCCTGCATCGTCCTGCGCTCCGGTGCAACCTTGTCCTGAGATGCGTGGTCTTGCTCTGCTTATTCTGCATCTTCAGCAGCACCACGAAGCCCCAGCCGCGGACTCCTTTGTGCAAGATGCTGCACCAACACGGAGTAAAATAGATGGCTGGTGCCTGGAATAATTTTCAGTCTGAGATTTCCAGGTCTCACAAAGCTGTTGTAAAGTTGCATTACAAATGTGAGACACTCAGATATTACAATGATAGGAGCCAACTTAATAGAATATTTTAAATGAAATATTCATCTGGATCCTCAGTCTGTGAAAGGGATAGAGCTCTGCTGGCTTCTGTGGACTCACACTAATTTATTTTTTATTACGACCCATTTGTATTATGGTGGCGGCTGGGAGGTTCTAGGAGATCGCCTCCAGCCTAAGATCCCATTATTTCAGGTGCTCTAAAATCACAGAACAGCTCGACAGTCTGTGCCCCAAATTTGAAACCGCTGAGGATGTAGCCTGATATCTTTTAAAAAACAAACCTGTTCTCTAACACACGCAGCACTTCCTCCGCGCAGGGCGTCTGCACAGGCACGGGCCCTTCCCCGGCACTTCAGGGCCTCAGAAGTCCYGTCTCTCTGCTGATGGTCTCATGCTGGCTGAGAAAGAGATTGTCATATAATCAACAAATCAAATTATACAGCCCGGGACCAGACAGGAGAAATATTTGCCAAACAAAGGCTCTATTTTCAAGGAAATCCTCTGACTTCTGCATCRAATGAGAGAAATGATTCAAGCTCTGGAGGCAAGTGACCGAGACAGCCGTGGGTAGGAAATTCTCATGTCATGGGCTGAGCGGTTCTCCTGCCTTGTCCGCAATGGGAGCAAGGGCTACTTTTACAAGCAGATACAATTCCTGCTTTACATTCAGGAATGATTCAAATCCCTTTGTGGATGTAGGCTACAGATATGTTTGCACCCATCCATAGCCCTCCCAGAGAGATGCCTCGGGCTTGTGCAATGGGGCGAAGCAGCAGAGACCTGGGGACACCCCAGAGATGCTCCTAGCCGRGGCGAGGAACCACAACCGATGGCCCGACCTCACCAGAGAAACCCAACGTGGCGTTTCCAGCCAGCGTGTCCTGCACGGGGCCAGGGCGAAGCGGCTGCGTGCTGCTCACACCTCCCTGCCAGCAGCGTCGGGGCGTTTTGCTCACCAGAGCCATGATTTYGATCAAAGGAAACATTAGTCATTGGAGACTCGAGCCTTTGGTGTTAAAATTAAATGCTAGATGTTAAGCCGGCATCCATGATAACGAAAACYCCGCTTTACCAGCACGAACATGCTTTGTGTCCCAATTTAAAAGTCCAACGAAGCAATTGCATCCTGCCTTTGCGCGGGCTGTTCGTTAGCTGCACTAAACTAGCGTTGCTCCTGGGACAGCCCGGATGGGTTTTCAAGCCATCAGCTGCCCGGTTACAGCCGCCTTCCCACCAGCCGAGATGCTGATGCCTTCAGAAACCGTGGCCCAGCTGCTGCTCTGAATCAGGCAGGAAGAAGCTGCGTCTGCCGCAGCATATAAAAGAGCTTTTGGGTCTGTTGGTGGTCTATAAAACGCGATATAACGTTACCTATAATTTTTAAAGYCAGCTCCGGTCCTGCAAATAAAATACCTCTATGGTTCCTTTTTTCTTTTCTTTAAGAGCTATAAACTCCGCCCAACTGTTCCTCTTCCCTCTCAGCTTGTGACTGTCTTGGTTTATGGCATCGTCACAACCTCCTGATTGATTTACACGTAAAGTCAGTAAACAGTCGCTCCCACCCTCTCCAGTCCCTTGTCCCACAGCTCCGTGGCTGCTGGGTGACTCAGCAGCGTGGAACATACGCATGACTAACTCTTCCCTCTACAACAAACAGGGATTTTGGGTCTTTGTTCAATGCATTCCTCTGTGCTGGTGGAAGCTGCCTAACGAACCGCCCTGGCACAGCAGCGTGACTCATCCCAAGGAGGTGCGCGCCGATTTCTGGGATGCGAGGATGTCCGGGTCCTCCAGCGCCGCRTCTGCCTGTATCCTGCTGCAGGAGCTTGGGCTGGACCGGTGCCCGCGGCCGTGCCGGGCAGAGCGGCCGGCTTTCCCCTGCCCTCGCCGAGCCCGGCGCTCCCTTAATCACACCCAGCAAGTGTTATTCTCAGAACTGGATGTGGCTGGTCCCTTGAAATCAGATCTCAGGCTGGTTATTATTAATCCTCCTGGTGCTGTTCGGGCTGTTTCCTCCACRGCGGCTTTTGGACCCGCTGCGGGGGTTTGTCAGTCACAAAGCTGATTGCTGCTGGGGTTCGCATCCAGCCTCTCCTCACCCTCCAGCACGATGAGACGGGTTTGGGAGCAAGGATGTCCCTCACCTAGGACATCCATCCCTGTCAGGGTGGAAATGTGTCCGATGAGGTACCATTACCGCGCACCCCTTCTTTCCTTTCTCTCTTTGCTGAGCAAATTTTAAGCAGGAAGAAGCCGAGAGCCCAATTCTTTGGTCCAGCAACACCCAAGTGTGTGGGGGGAGGTGAGCCCACCCCAGCCCTTTAATTGCAGCGGTGGGTGGGGAGCCTTTAAAGGGGAGGGAGCCRGGGGTGGGGGGGTATCTCCTTCTGGCAGCCTGGGCTGATGCAGCTCTGGGGCTGGTGGGGTCCRTGGGGTCCGACCCCGGCGAGGACACAGCGGGTCCCGAACTGTACGTGCTCACACGCGAGGGGGGTCTTTGGTAAGCAGCTGSTGCAGTTGGGATTTGCTGCATTGGGGCACATGCAAGAGGGATGTCAGCCTGGAAAGCTGCTCCCCCTGTGCCAGGCTCGCTCCCCCACCCTGTCTGGGAGCGGAGGGAGAGAGGGAGCACAGAGCTCCCACGGGATGAAAGCAAAAATGTGGTTTGCAGTCTGGGCTGGTAACTTGTGTGCTGGCTGCCTCTGGGGTGTCCCTGTACGCCCAGCCCCGGCAGCCGGTCCTGTCCCGTGCTCCTGCTGCAGGTCTTCTGCTGCCCTGAGCTCGGTTTAGCTCTGGCCGTACACAGCCCCCCAGGTCGGGGCACGGGCAGAGCCCCGCTCCCCGCACTTGCCTCCCCACAGAGTGCCTGTGGCTGGGATCCTGTCCCTCTGCAAGCGGGGTGCTGGGACCCCTGCTCTGACCCCAGCGGGGAGCCCACCAGCAGCATGGGGAGACCCYGCTTGCAGATCCAGCCCTTGCCGTGCTGCTCCCAGTGTCCTGCACTGTAGCTGGTCCCCGATTTGAGGTGACAACAGGCTGTGCCGGGTCCCCGGGGCACTCCTCACTTGCAGTGCTGGGATGGGGGTCCCCCTCCCRCGGGGCACACAGCTGCCGGCACTGCAGCATCCCCCAGCTCGCCCCGAGCATCTCCTTTGATCTGGGAGCTGTAACACCCCTGCAGCAGCCCGGCCGCGCTCGCAGCGTGTTTCCTTTCATTGTCACATTAAGGCAGCCCATAAAACCAACTGCAAGCGCGGACTGTGGCGGCCGGGCTCCTGCAGGCAGGGCTGCCGGCACGCTCCCGTTCTCAGCACGCCCTCGACGGAGGGGAGCAGCGTCTGTTTGTCCCCCCTCATCCCTTGGGGACGCGACCGGTGTGACGGAGGCGGTGGCCTGGCCCAGACGGGGAGGCAGCTGGTCCTGGCCCTGAGCCACATGGTAACCCAGCCTGTCATTCAGCAGGAAAGCATGTGGTTATCTCAGCRAAGACTGTAATTAGGCTGATTGGCACTAACTTGTCTCAAAAAGCTGGGGAGGAGGGAAGAACCTCAGATCAGCCATTTTATATGAAACTTTAAAGGGAGAAATGGAGGCCAGGGCAGGACAGGTCTGTAGTGGGAAGCCAGCTCCTCTGCGCTCTGTCCCTTCTCGTCTCCGTGACGTGCCCGCATGTCCCTGCGCCCTTCAGACCAGAGCCACCCTAAGAGGAGCTGGACTGGGGTGCAGTAGTGCACCCTGTTTAAAACCAGCCCGGCAGAGCATCCCCATCCCCAGCTGGGATGCGGCGGGATGGAGCTGGAGCCCGTCCTGCCCCCGGCAGCGTGCGGAGGTGGGCACCGTGCCCGTTCCGGGCTGTAGCTGGAGAGCATTTCCCGTCCTCTCTCCGATAAGATGTGTTGTTCATTCATCGCTGCGTGTTGACCACAAGCCAGGCAAGAGGGCCTGCGTGGTCCACTTGGAGGCAGAGGAAATGCTGCTTGGCGTGGTAATCCATCTCCAGAAGAGCTATTGAAAGAAGAGGCTGTGCCGCTGGCTCCTCCAGTGCTGGAACGTGGTTTGCAGCGGATCCCTCTGGATTTCTTCAGGGGCTGAGACACGCTGGTGTGATCCGATTCCAGCAGTGCTCGGGGTTGCTCTGGAGCTGCTGGCTGCTCTTGAAAATCTGCCCGTCGGTGGGGAGCGTGCGAGGCAGTCTAGTCTGGGTCCCTGCCCTGATGTGCAGGAGCGAGGAGGGCTTGGGGAAATAACAGGAGGCTTTGCCCGGGATGTAAATTAGTGCGTGYCCTTGCAGATGAGCCAGCAAAGCCGTTAGTGATGCTCTCACAGGGGCATGACTATAGTGGGCAACAAATCAGCTGATTTGGAGCAAAAGTTGTGCAGCCCTGGAGRAGTCTGTATGGTAGGTGCACACAGGCGATCGGCAAGGCGCAGGGCAGCGGACGGCCAGCCGAGCCGGGGAGGGCTGTGCAATGCAAAATCTCTTGGGCAATGCAGCAGAAGGGATGGGGAATGGGGCTCTTCCCTCGCCCGTTCTGTCCCTGTCGCCGGCTGCCAYCCTGGCCCACAGTGAGGGTAGGGCTGGCAACCCCAGCCCCTGCTCCACCCCACAATTAACCTGTGTTTGCTTATTAGGGAAGCTACAAGCCTGTGCAAACACTTCCATTTGCTTTTGATAAAATGAAGGTAGAAAAAAATCATGCCCATGAGGTGTGGCCAGTCCCGGCAGGCTGCTCATGTGGGTCTGGGTCGTGCTGGGTCCGGGCTCCCGAGGGCCATGTGCCAAGGACCTCCCTGCACCCAGCACCCAGCAGATTCCTGTGTCACCCGGCCGCGCTGGTGGCTGTCCCCAGCCCGCTGCTGCTGTTCTCCAGACAACCACAGCGTTTGTCCCAAACTTGGCCCGGTGTCGCTAACGGCAACTGCTAATTGTTCTCTCGTTCTGTACTATATTTAATTCCCCACTATTATTTTTTCCCCTTTTAATCATAAAAAGCCTAAATTTCCCTCGGGGAAGGTTATTGGCTCAAGTGTGGAAATATACCTGCAACTTGCACGGAGCTGAGCCACCGGGGCATTGGCTGTATTTTTAAATCCAAGTACAAAGTGTCTTCGATGCGAGCGTCGCTTAACCCTTCTCGGGGAGGGAGGGTGGGTGGGAGCGGGGGGTCCTTCCCCTCTTCTCGGCTCCCGCTCCTCACCCTGCCCATCCTCGGGGCGGGATGCACCCACCCGTGGGCTTGGACGTGGGGGCAGGAGGGTGGGCAAGGAGCAAGTGTGGGACTGGAGGAATTGCTTTATTTTGCCCTATTTTCCTACGGCATCCTCCTCTCTGTCTTGCCGGGGTGAGACCAGCGAGCGGGCATCCTCCCATGCGTGGTGAGGGTCAGTCCGAGGGGGACCATGTGTGCACCAGTGTCTTCTCCTTCCCGGGCCATCTYCTGCCACCCCTGCGGGGATGGAGGTTCAGGTTCTCCGAGGTAACCCGGAGCCTCAATACCTTTGAGGATGTGGGCCAAAGTCATCCAGTCTGAGAGCTATTTTGGGGGAGCGTGGCTGCTCCCATGAGACCGTTGGCAGAGCCACAGTCGGAGACGGCCAGGCGTGAGCGGAGGCACAGATGGGACAGGCAGGAGGGAACTGGCCCTCGTCTCCGCTGGTTAATGAAGTCGCCCGAGGAGGTTTCAGCCCTGCCCCGGCAGACCTTGGGTCGCCTTTCAACCGGCTGCTGGCGGGGACATTTGGGGTTTGGGTTTGCAGGTCAAGCAAAGCAGATTTGGGGTCTAACCCTCAGCGCTGCAGATGCACGTAGCATCTTCTGCACCAAAGCAGCAATTTTCTTCAGTGGTAGTTACTCTGGGCTCTGAAATCCTCACCCGGAAGGAGAAACAAAGTTGAAACAACCCCTTTTTTTTGATAGCTGTAGCCTGGAGTCGGTCCTGGCCCAACTCTGCTGCTCTCTGTGGGGTGGCTGGAGTGGGAGGATGGTGCAGCAGCGTGAAAGGCRCCATACAGAGCCCGGACAGCCTTTGTGTGGCAGCCGTAGGCAGCAGCGGGGTCAGGGTGCACCCAGAGCCAGCGAGACGAGGGCGCAAACTCGCCTCCTGGCCAAAGAATCCCCCTCTTATGCGCATCTGTCAGCAGGGCCCTTCTGCTCCCCGCTCTGCTTGGGCACAAGGGACCGAGTGTCTCCCTTCCTCCTCCTTGAACAAAGAAGGCTACAGTTATTTTTCACTTTCTTCTTCCAAGCGGCTTCACCCTTGAGTTCCCGGCCTTGATTTGGGATGTCCAAATGCAAAAGCCAGATGGGGACCTGGCAGGGCACTGGGATGCTGCTTGGGTACCACTAACCCATCTACCTCCCCAGCCGGCATCCCTGCTCGCCATCCTCTCCAACAGCAACTTATTTGCTCCCAAAGCATCTGGACAAWCTTAAGCTCCAGTCGGGCTCCTGTCCAGCCGTGGGGGCATACAATCCCRGCCGACCTGTCGGAGGGTTGTGGCATGGTTGGGAAGTCAACACCATCCCACGTCGGGGAGTGCTCGCTGCCGAGGGCCATCGCGGGAAGGGCGTGCAGGTAGAGGGGAGCTTTTGCCAAAGGAGCATCCTGCGGATAGGGCTGGGGGGTCTGGGGGAGGGAGATGACCCCGCAGTTTGAGCAGTTGCCTACAAAGGAGCAATTTCAGCATGTGAAAGGAATGTGGCTCTGTCCCTGCCAGCGATGGAGGCCATGCCTTAGGGATGGGGATGACTGCTGCTAGACTGACTCACCGGCTGCCTCTCTGCAGCCGCTTCCTCGCCAGGAGGCAGAAACTCCCAGTTTTTATTTATCACGTGGCTTAAAGTAGGGGGTAAGGAAGGAAATGCTCTTATTTTTAACTCCTCTATCTCCCCGGGGCCTGGGGGWGCGAGCGCTGGCACAGCGAGGTGGCCGCCCTGCTGCGTGTGCCTATGAGCATCCCCAAGCCAGGGTTGCTCACTCACCTGAGGGCTGCAGAGCTGTTTACAGCTCCCCACAGTATTTCGGGGTCTGAGCCTGGGCACAAAAYGTCCCTGTGGGTTGGGAGCAGCCCAGAGACCCTGCGCAGGGTCAGGACACGCAGGRTGGGCAGTGTGATGGCTCAGGGTGGTCATAGCTGCGTTGAGAGCAGCTGAGAGTGACTGAGCCACAGGAGAAATGCACTTTTTTTTTCTCCTAGAAGCCACCTGTCCCTGCTGCTGCCCGTGTACTGGCAAACCTTGGGTGGCAGRTGCTGGGGGTCCCTATTTGTGCCCACCACAGGGACAGAGCTGTCACGGCCGGGGAGCTGGAGCTGCGCGTTGCCCTCCCAGTGCTGGAGGATGGGGAGGGTTTCATCCATCCCGGCTCCATCCAGGGAGGATTTGGAGACGTGGCGATGTAGTGCCACCATCCCCAGGGTGCAGGGGGTGCACCCCTGAAACATTTTGGGCTCCCCATCCTCGACTGAGCTGAGCTGGGACGTTGAGCCCCGAGCACGGGCTGGACGCAGTGTCCAYCACCCCGAGTGCGGGGAGGGGGCTGTCTCCTGCCGTGGGATGGGAAGGAGACTTCAAGAGGCTTCGTCTTGCTGCTGCCTGTTCTCCTGGGTGGGAGAAACCAGGCCAGATGCCTGTTTGTTTAGTKCGATGGGTTTTTTCACACTTTCAAATGATTTTTTTACTGCTCAGCGCTCTGCAAAACATGAGCCGTCCCTGGGGTCATGGGAGGACGGGTGCAAGGGGAGCCCGGTTTGGCCCAGGCTGGGAGAGGTGGTGTCTGGCCCGGCCGTGCCCARCGAGGCTGGTGGGACCGGTGTGGGCACCAGCATGGGCATGCTGCGGTGCCCCTCGCCTGAGCTGCTGCTGGTGGCTTAGATCAAAGCGGCTGATCTGTGCATGAAGTTTTGGTTGTTGATTCCTTAGGGGCTTTCTTGGAGCTCCTGTTGTGAAACCTTCATTTGCTTTTAACAGCAGCAAGTTTTTTTTCTTATGATCTTCTCTTTCCCCCCTCTGTTGCCCTGAGATAAAGGCTTCTAAATTTGTCCTGTACTGAAAACGCAGCTAATCCTGATGGACCTGAATTCGCATCTCCCCCGGAGGAATTGCACTAATTTTTTTCCCTTTGTTCTGCCAGGGGACCTGTCCGTTTCCTAGTGGAAAAAAAAATCACTATTTAGGGCAAGGTTTATATTCCTGAAACCTGTGTGTTTGTTTGCGAGAAAAGAGGACAGGAGGGAAATAAATGAGACAAGCATCATGCTTTTTTTTTTTTTTTCCCCCTTCTAATATTGTTTTTACAGCAGGCAAGTTTTAATTAAAGTGAGGAACTAGGGCRCTTGTGCTGTCCAGAGGATGCTCTGAGGATGCAGTCCTTTTCCGCCAGTGTTATACTGGGAACCCAGAGCTGCTCGCCCACAGCCCTGCGGAGTTGGGTTGACTGTGGAAAGGCTCCTTATGGGCTGCAGGGACTGGGTGGGCTTCAGCAGGTTGGGGGGACTCCTTCCTGCTCACAGCTGGTGGTGATGGGTGGGTTGGGTGCTGGGTGAACCCTGTGGCACCATCAGGTTGGACGGGGCTGGGGATGGTGGCTGGAGCRTCGCCCTGGTTTGGGGGTGCCGGCGGAAAGCTCGTGCATTGAACAGGGGGAGAGTTTGGGTAACGGTGCAAGGGCAGGAGGGGGACAGAGGAGGCGAGAGGCGAAGTGGGTATGAACTGGTCCAGCTTGGGAGYGGCACGCTGGCAGGAGGCAGCTGGGCTTCAGGAAAGCCACAATTACTCACCTGAGGCAGAAAAATCCAGCGAAAGCCGCCTTGTCCTCACCCAGGGCTTTCCCTGCTCCGGGTGGTGCCGGATCCCTGTGCCGAAGGGCAGCTCTTGGGGTGCAGGAGCAGGGACAGGGATGGAGAGCTGCGGTTCYTGGTGTCGGATCCTGCTGCAGAGTGAAGAGCGGGACGAAGCGAGCGGCGAGAGCAGGACGTGGGGCGGCAGGAGAGGGGCTGCGTGGGAGAGGGGCTGGTTGTAGGAGCCGGGGGGGCCTCAGTTTCCCTCTGCCACGTGCGGGAGGGTGCAGGGGGCTGGGGGGAATAGGTACATCCCAACTGCATCGGCTGTTCGCTTTTCCTGATGGATACCGAGTGTGGCTGTGCTCGCTTCTGGCCCGCTCTGCCCACCCTCCTGCGTTGGTGCAGGGGGAACACCCGGAGACCCCCCCCCCCCATCGCTCCCGGAGCCTTTCCAAGCGAGGAGAGCAAGTTGGAGAGACCCCGACGGGGCCGGCTGGGGGGACGGGGGCTCTGCCCTGGGGTGCGGGGTCCCAGCACCCYGGGACGGAGGCTGGGCGTGGGGGGGCGGTGAGACGGGGGGGACCCGCCTGGACGGGAGCGGTGGCAACTGCGGGCGAGTCCGGCGTCCCCACCCGCGGGGGCCACYCGAGGGCAGTGGGGTGCGCGCCCCCCCCCCAGCCCACGCTCCCCCTAAGGCGGGAGGCGGGGAGCGGAGGGTGGGGCCTTTTTTTGGGCATCCCCCCCCCACCTCCGGGCGGCTCCGGTTCTCCTCCCAGGCCAAAAATATTTGCATGCTTTTTCGAGCAGGACTTCCTGATCGCTCTCCATTGGCTGCAGGTAGAAAGCTGGGCAGAGACGGAGACACGGACAGCCGGACAGATCTCATGCAAACCTCTAATTGAGCTTCATCTCCCCCCCCCCCCCCCCC